>BDJD01001140.1:23453-36798 GCA_002564525.1 Rosa multiflora | reverse complement strand
GCTGCTCAAGTTCTACCCATAACTTTCTTGGGTCTTCCTCATTGAGGTATTCATTTTGGAGTGCGTCATTCATGTGCCTTGTCATGAGAATTATGGCTTTAGCTTCTTTTGCTTCAAAAGCAGTAGCTTGCTCAATGGAGAGCACGTTCTGACTAGGCTCTTGGATGGCTTCCAGAAGTCCATCAGCCTTTAGATGTTGGCGCACATCTCGGACCCATCTATGGTATCCTACGCCAGTTGTCTCTAGTGGAACAAAGTTCAACTTGTTCAGGTAACTCATCCTGAAAAACAACACAAGATTAGGGTTAGTTTTGGAGCAAAAAAAGGCTACTAAGAAAAACTATTAAATTTCTGAGCATAGTCGGTTCCAAGAAAATCCGATTCCAAGAGGGGTTTTGGATTAGATCGAAACAACGATGTATGTGGTCGATCATTTTCTTCTCAACAAACTCTAAGTTTGGAGGACTCTACAAGCTCCAAGCTTGGAGTGAGCACGAACCCCCACAGTTCTGCTTTTGGTCTCCCCTATAAAGAAGAAAGGGGTGTAGAAGAAGGGATGTTGGAAGTCCCCGAGAAAAG
This sequence comes from Rosa multiflora, assembly GCA_002564525.1. Taxonomy (NCBI): domain Eukaryota; kingdom Viridiplantae; phylum Streptophyta; class Magnoliopsida; order Rosales; family Rosaceae; genus Rosa; species Rosa multiflora. The sequence goes on along the minus strand of BDJD01001140.1, from coordinate 36,219 downwards.
AAGAAGAAATTTAAAAAAAAACTTCAAAAACGGGAACTTTTAGAAAAAAAAAAAAAAAATACCTTAAAAAAATGGCTGGAAAACTTGACCGAAAAGTTTGCCGGAAAAATGTCGCAGGAAAATGGCCAGAAAAAGTCGCCGGAAAAGTCATCGGAAAAGTGTTGACCGGCGTTGACTGGCTATTGACCTGAGGGTTGACCAGCGTTGACCGATCTGCTGACGTGGCAAGCTGACTGTGCGCTAACAGGAGGCTGACGTGGATGCTAACGTAGCTGATGACGCAGGGATGACGTCAGAGGGCTTCAGGCTTCTGGGCTTCTGGGCCTTGGGCTTCTGCTTCTAGGCCTTGGGCTGAGATCTCGGCTTAGGGCTGACCGGAGGCTGACGTTGACTGAAGCACAGATTGATGATGCAGGCGGCGGTTCGGTGGTTCAGGTGGTTCAGGCGGCCGGTTCGCGTGGTTCTAGGCCGATTCCGGTGGTGATTTTTCGGCTCCGATGATCTGGGGTCCGGCTACAGCTGCTGGTGAAGTTTGGTAGCAGTAGGCAGGGAAGAAGGCTTCGAACCGGGCAAGGAGGATATCGGTATTTCCGGTGGCCAGTTCGGATATTTGTTGGCCGGTTCTGGGGACAGCACCGCCGGTTCTAGGCTCCTGGAGGTGAGAGCTACAAGGTGGGCGGCGGAGGTTTCTGGGGTTTGAAGGTTACGAATATTAGGTTTCAGGGTTAGTGCTTCGTGCTAATAACGTGTTTTAGGGAAACGAGAATTGATAGGAATTTGTTGTGTATGCTCATTGATAAGGGGTCTCTTTATATAGAGGATTACAATGCATAGAGTTAGAATCATACAAGGAAAGATAATCTCTAGATTTTTCTAATTAAACCCTATTACCACTAGGTCAAGTAACCTAGAGTTTGGGCCAAACACAAATAGAGATATCCTTAAACAGAATAAAATTAACAAAGTGTGTGAATAGAAAATTAAGGTTGTTAATAACAACAACCTTAAAGTATTGTATATTTATGTGCTGGGGTAGTTTAGGCTTTTCACCTATATATTGGAACTGTATATAACTCTAGGGTGGTGTTATTGACACACCAATTCTCTCTATTCACATACCTCCTCTACTTTTCTATTACTTTAATTCAAATTTCTTTTACAAATTACCTTAACTATCCTCTCTTTCAATTATATTTCCTTTTTCTATTTTCTAATTGGCAAGTCAATCATCCTTAGCCTTATTTTCCTTCGGCTTGGTAGTTATATGAGTCTATTCGTTTTGGGTTTTACCTTAGAATTGATATCACTGCTTGAATAATTTCATCATACTTATTTCTGTATGTGTTTCATTAATAAGAAATTGAGTAGTTTTTAGCTTCTAAATGGGTCTATGTATTTTGAAGAATTGCCTTTTGGTTGGATGGTGTTTTTTTTTGTTTTTTTTTATTAGTTTTTAATAGAAAAGAAAAGAGAGAAAAAAAAGTTTTGAAGACAGAGCTCACAAAGTCACAAAAGAAGGCATGCAAATAAGACTAGGGATGATTGACTTACCAAATTAAAAATAGAAAAAAGAAAACAGAAATATAATTGCAAAGGAGGGTAGTTATTGTAATTTATAAAATAAAATAAAAATTAAATTAAAGTAATAGAAAAAGGAAAAGGGATGTATGAATAGAGAATAAGGGTGTGTCACTAACACCACCCTAAATACGTTCGTATTGCTTTCCTTAGTTTTTCTGCTCAATGGAATAGTCACTTCTCAAGTACAGCTACTTTTGAATAGTTATCAAAATCCATATCATTAATTTCTGATTTATTAGGAAAAGAATGAGAAGTGACATTTCTTTTTTTCTTTTTTGAAAAGGGACATTTCTTATTCATGACTCGATTGTATATGTTGATGCGTACAATTATTTAGGGCTGGGCACGGGCCGAGCCCAACATAATTTTTGCAAGGCCCGGGACCGGACTGGAAAAAACAGGCCGGGCCCAAAACAAAGGTATGTTCTAACGGGGCCCGTATAGGGACCGGCCCGCAGAATTTCGGGCCCAAAATTCAGGCTTTCGGGCCTAAAACATCATTTTGAGTTATATATATATATATATATATTTTCCAGTTTCATTAGTTCATCATATCAGAATTCGAATCAAATTTTTCCTCCGTCATTAAATCAGTGTTCCAGGTTTGATCGTCAAGTAGGAAGAGCAACAAATTAGACGACAAAACAATAATTCTCAAGAAATTCAAATTCAGCAAAACAAAACAACATGCAAGAACACAACAAGATGATGAGAGAAGAAAACCCAGATGAGAAATTGATGATGCTAGGAACTGATCTTGAATTGATGGAACTTTATGCAGGTAAAAGCATAACCTATGTGAGGAAAGGTAGTCGGAGAGATCAAGGAGAAGAAGAAAAAGAAAAGAAAAAATTCTTAAGAAGGAGATGAGATCTAGGTGATGCCGAAATGGCTTTTATGAAGAGAATGGAGTCAACTTGGTGGCAGGTTCCATGGATTTGCAGAAAAATGTAGAAGTGGGAAGGGGAGGGGGGTGAGAGAGAGAGAGAGATATGCGGCTGGTGCTGTGTGACGGGGAGGGGAAAAAGATAAGCCTTAAAGCACGGATTACATGTGAGGGAGTGTATGGTAAAAGTGTGGACATGTCTATTAATATAAGACACTTGTCTATTTGTTCATATTTCGGGCCCTACGGGCTTTTGTTTATGAAAATTACTGGGCCCAAGCCCGAACCGTTTTTTATATATCTCGGCCCGAACCCGGACCGTTTCTCATAAAAATTTATAGGGCCCGGACTGTACGGGCCGGTTCAAGGCGGGCCAGATCGGGCTTGCGGTGTGGACATGTCTATTAATATAAGACACTTGTCTATTTGTTCATATTTCGGGCCCTACGGGCTTTTGTTTATGAAAATTACTGGGCCCAAGCCCGAACCGTTTTTTATATATCTCGGCCCGAACCCGGACCGTTTCTCATAAAAATTTATAGGGCCCAGACCGTACGGACCGGTTCAAGGCGGGCCGGATCGGGCTTGCGGGCTAAAATGCCCAACCTTACAATTATTCAACTAAATGAACCATTCAATTTATTATTCTCAAAAAAAAAAAAGAAAAAAAAAAGCTAAATGAACCGTTCAGATGAATATGCAGACTTCAATTTTGGGAACATAAGGTTCATAGTCCGATATTGGTTATAGCTGAATGGCGATTATTAGGAATCATACATGTTTCTAAAGGATGAAAATCAAACCAAACATGAAGTTGGCGAACTTGGTTTACTCTTGAGCCGATGAGTACAAAAAAGGGTCTTTTACCGAACAACACTCCATTAATGTCGACTAAGAGGGCATGATCGAGCAACGTCAGTCCTCCCTTGTGAACGATTTGGAACAGCACGTCAGCACATACCCCACCTGCAACATTCGTGAAATCAGATATTCAATCAACAAGAACCTAATAGGACTGTATATAAGATCTAAAGAAATAAACTTCAATGGCATGAATGTATGAGGATACATGCACTTGATAACAACTGCATTCTTAAAGTTGCAGTACAAGAATAAAACAGAGTTAGATGGCTGGGTGCTTCCCCAAATTCTGGGAAGGTATTAATAAGAAATCCCGGTTGAATGAAAACCAAATTTTCAGTTTTAGGTAACTGTTTATCCGAAGGATTTCAATATGCCACATTTCCAGGAAATGAAACAGCAATGTAGTACAGAAATACTTCTAAAGGAAAATAACCGGGTAAAAGAATCATCATACTTTGAGGACGAAATTTTCAAGCTGGGATGGCCCACACATCTCCCTTTTGGTTTCCAACGCAACCCAATTCCTTTAAGGCTGCAACATAGAAAAGCCCGTTGTACGGCCCGGAACCACATTCCACATTTTTTCCTCGACATGCTTCTTCTGGGGATACGCGACATCTATCAAGAAGAGTAAAGAGTAAATTGAAGAAGAGGTTTGAGCAAGAAAGAAAATATATGGTTATGCCTAGTAAAATTCAAAGAGGGAGAAATTATCTTATTAACAAGAAGAGGTTGAGCAAGAAAGAAAATATATGGCAACGTACCTCATCTATGTTATTAACAAAACCCTGGCAACGTTGCTTTGAGGTACGTAAGAATTCACCGCCTTCATATACCCCACCGCCCCTACCGCCTCCATATCCCCAACCGCCCCTACCGCCTCCATATCCCTCTAAATCTGTTTGCAAAGACATACTGTTAATTTTTATATCACAATACATATAAATGTAACACAACTAACAATTGCTGAGATTAAATATATATATATATATATATATATATATAAGACAAAAGTTTACCCAAAAACACGCAGGGATCCCAGTCATCCAACAGTTCACCTTGCTCAGGTTCATTAATTTGCTGAAGAAGACAGGGTAAAGTTCCGGGTAAAGTTACTCCAGTGTCTTCGGAAGCTTGTAAAGATTCCTGATCAACCGATGGGATTGGTTGCTGTGGCAGAGCCACTGAGGGACTGGCAGGTGCCCTCGCAACCCCCTTGAGCTGCAGACACAAATGAGTGTAATATATGCGTCAATTGTTTCGGAAACAAAGAATTGTGCTTTGTGGGCCCCCCTAATTAATCTAATATTGTTCCAATTAACTAAAAAAACTAATTTTCGGATACTCTGCTTTAATACAATACACAGTCTGAATAACAGGAAAAAAAAAACACTCAATTTTACTGTCATTTCAATGTTTCATTTAATCTTTTTTGAAGCGAAAAGGTCAGCCTCTATTAAAATTTATACAACTAGAATAAAATCGACACACTCACAGAGGTTGTCAGAATAAACCGATTTTCAGAATATAACTAAAAACATATTCTAGAAAAGAAGGGTACTAAACATACCCCTAATACACCCACCTGGGACACGGAATTTTATTAAATTCAGAAAAACTAATATGCAGACTAAATGATTCAACATAGATAGTAGTCCTTCTGCAACCTGATAAAATTTATAAAAATAAAAAATAAAAAAAAGTAGGAATAAGGATGATATCTCACCTCCTCCATGTCTGTTGCTTCTTGACTTTCCACCAACTCATGGAGTTCTTCTGCATCTTCAGTTAGTTCCACAATCTCTGTAGAACAACTCTCAGATGTCCTAGAGCGCTTGACCTTGAGATCCTTATCCAGTTCAGGAACCACTTCGGACCTATTCTTGCTTCCTTTCTGACGCTTAGGTATATAGGTCTGAGAGAAAAAGAGTAACTATTCTAATTATTTAAATTAAATATTAATTAACCCTTTATGTTAGGAAAAAAATATTTAAATGAAATATTAATTGGATATGAAATCAAAAACCAATTTATAATTATTTTTTGTAAATGTAAAATACAGCATGTACACATAATTTTTTTTGTCATTTGTGCTCAGCCCACTAGTCTTGAATTCCAGCCTCCGTCCTAATTGGTTGCTTTATTATTTTAATTAACAGAACATTCGTATGTTCTTACGTATACAAAAACAACTATGTATGTCATCTTAAATCTAGATCTAGTCAGTGATTGTTAATTGACTGATCTGATGAAGTCCGTGATAATCTCATGGACTAATTGCAAAATTAATTATAACAATGAAATATTAGAGTATAGAATGCACAACCTCGTCATACAGGTAGTGGACGACAACTCTTTTTGATCTGTCAATAATGTCGGGGAGATTGGGTGGCCCTGGCCTATTAAGACACGCAAAAGTAAGATTATTATGTTTGATTCTAGAAGAGAGTACGGCAAATAGGCAAGACTCAGAAGTAACCGACATGCGACACATCACTCAGAAGTAGCCGACATTCGACACATCTGATGAATAAGAAATACTTACTTTATTCCTATCGAAAAGAAAAAAATACTTACTTTTCAATCAGTGAATACCATCGTCTAGTAAATTTTTCATCTTCTTCTCCATGGGCATAGTAACAGCGCAACTCCTCTTTGCCTGCAATCTGAAGAATGTACAATTTCTTGAACAATAATATAATTGGAAAATGAAGGTCATCATAAATTCTAAAGGAACTTTTGAAGAAACTGGAGAAAAGTGTAACATGAGTATAAATTGAGAGATTAGAAGAATGATTCGTTGATGATTAGATATGATGGGTTAAAGAGCAATTTTTAATGTTGTAGTGAGCAACTTAGCGCACTTTGCAGCCTACATTGACAAGGGTATTCCAAGAAGCTTAAACTTTAAACGGATAAACACGGCGGAAGGCATAAGAAATAACAATCGAGGAATGAAATGGATCTGACAGGAGAACTAGTTCTGGAAAGAAGAGGATTGGGACCAAACAGGATTCATCAAAGCAAACAATAACACAGAACAAAACGAAGGAAAAGAAGAACAAAACCAGAAAAACAAGCGAAAAAGAGGCATCAAACCTCAGGTTTGGGACAAGCCCAAGCGAAAACCACCCATGGAGGGTGGAGGAATCGCCACCGACTTTCAAACCTGCAGGGGGGAGAAAACCCAAGGACGAAGGGAAAAACGAAAACTTAATTGTATCACCTTTCAAACATGCTTATTACCTTTAGCTTTTCGTTGGAAAACTTCCCCGATCTTCCCGCATCTGTTTTCTTCCACTTATAGCCATCCTGTAGGTAATGGAGCTTCTTCTTCTTGACATAAAAAAAAATCGATCCACCTAAATCAAAACAAGATAGTTGTTGTGGTGTTAAATAATAATAATAATAATACTAATAGATGCGTTGCGGCGTAAATAAAAAAAAATTAAAATAATTTTGACAATAAAATAATTTTTACTTTTAATAAAGTTGATCTAATAACATAACTTTAATAATTTTAAGTTAGAAGTCGTGTGGTTAACTCACAAAAAAAGAATGGTTATTGTAATTCTAAGTCAATTGCATCAATTGAAAAAAAAAACAAATAAAGGGTAAACTGCTGAAGTTGAGATGTCATACTTTCTGGCTTCACCGGACGTTGGTCACTAATTGGTAGTTTCTCAAAATTTTGAATAAGTACGTCTACTTCTTCCGGGGCTAGCCATTGATGGGTTGCTTTATTGAGTATTTTCTCAATCCCTGCATTCAAAGATACCATGATTTTGCCAAAAAAAATATATATATATAAATACCACTATTAAATTATACATGATATTAACAGTGCAATCAAATAATATGACAGTTTAATCACTTTAAAGTATTGCTCAAACAAAACAAAAAAAAAATTATATATATATATATATATAAAAGTTATATTAGGTGTCGGAAAAACAAAAGGTTCATTGAATATACGAACAGAAATAAATGAATAAATTATGAGCAAAGGGAAAAATGTAAAAGAAGGAGAAATGAAAGATCATATCTCCCGTCCAGCGATCTCAGCTCCCCTCCATCGATCTCAGCTGCTTGCCTCCCTTTTCAATTGATCTTGGGCAAGGGACCCGATCAGAGCTGCGCGGCGATCAATACAAGGGAGGATGAATCGGGGGATAAACTGCGACTCTGCGAGGGGGGAGCTGTGCGGCGGCGGGGGAGTAGCAGTTCAAAGTTTTATGAAGAATTGCGTTTGAATCTATTCACTAAATGTTTCTCACTATACCTCCACAGCCTCCACTTGTGCTCTCCGCCATGAGCCCTTTCTCGATTGGAGAAGGTGACGATGACTGAAGAAGAGTTGGACTTGTTTTTTGGTCTGAAAAGAAGAGTTGGACAGAGCTAAAAAAATAAACTGGAAGCGGAGTGCTTTTATAGTATGGTTGAAAAACAGAATCAGAGTGAGAGTTTTTTTTTTTTTTTTTTTTAATGACAAAAGCAGAGTGAGAGTTTGGCGGCTAAGCTTTATTCAAAATATAAAATAAAAGCAGAGTTTGACCGAGCTACAAAATAAAATAGAAGCAGAGTGTTTTGTTTTTTTGTTTGAAAAACAGAAGCAGAGTGAGAGTTTGGTAAGGTTGAGCTTCATTCAAAATATAAAATGAAATCAGAGTTCTTTTTTTTTTGTTTTTTTGGGTCAGTACCGGGAGCAGAGTTTTTTATGAAGGCAAACAGGACTAAGCTTTATTATATCAAGTGGGAGTCGGCAACTCCTTATGTACGGACCTTGGTGCAATCCGGAGTTGAGTTCAACCAGCAAATACACTGCTCAGGCTCAAAGGCCAAGCTAGCTAGCCCATGTGTAGGGGTAAACATGGGCAGGGTTAGGGCCGGTCCTATCTTAAATTTTAAAACCTGGGGTAGAGCCAAGCGGGGCCTGGTCAAAGTCAATGAAACTTAGGGTCGAGCCGATGTTTCAATTTTAAAGCCCTTACTCGCCCTTAAGGCTCATTTCGCAAGGGTCAAAAGAGTCGGGCCGGGCCTTCACATACACATTTTTTTATTTTTTACACATAAACTCAAACTAAAAAGGGTCGGGTCGGCTCGCCCTAATGCAAGAGCTGGGTCGAGTTTCGGCCCTACGGATTGGGTGGGCTTAGGGCGGGTTTAGGGCCAAAAGGCTAAATGATGAGACCTACCTATGTGTTGTCCTGTTACAAGTAAGGGGAGCAAAACATACTTGAATCTGCTGTATTTTGATCGGGCCGAGCTTCAGCCCTATAGGTCGGCGGGCTTAGGGCTAAATGATAAAGCCTACCTATGTGCTATCTTGTTACAAATAAGGGAAGGAAAACATACTCGGACCTGCTGTATTTTGAGGCAATAGGAAGGCTCTATTTTGGGGCTTAACCATATATTGATGTTAAAATAGATAAATAGATAATTACAATTTCATGTCATAATTCATATATTTCATACACAGTGACCAAGCCACAAACGGGGCTACTTTGGGTTTGTGCCAGTTTGGAACTTGGAAGGCACGAGGAGAAGTGATAAAGGTCTGGATTGTCCACTTGACTTGAATCGGGCCTCTACTTGCTTCAAGGGGAGAGACCCACCAATTCAAGCTTGCAGAAAATACAAAATTTGCTAGAATAACCCAAAGTCTAAAGCCAAGGCCCAAACACAATACCAACATCCCGTGAACTAATCCAGCGTATTGATCTGACACATTGATCTTGCAGATCTAGCGAGATCCCGAGGATAAACAATGAATCAAGTTGACTAACATGGGGTCATGCGATTATCAATATCCAAGATAGGGGTCATCATGGGCCAGGCTAGGGTCGGCCCTACCCTAAATTTTAGGGCTTAGGGTCGGGTAGGGCCGGGCCTAGTCAAAGTCAACAAAATTTAGGGCTGGGTAGGGTCGGGCCGGGTCTTAAATATGCTAACCCTTACCCGCCCCAAAAACCTGATTCACTAGGGCCGGGCTTCATTTGCATGACCCTTACCCTACCCTATTTGAGAAATGGTAGGGCCGGCCCGCCCCAATGTAAGGGTCGGGTCGGGCTTCGACCCTACGGGCCAGGCGGGTTTAGGGCAGGCTTAGGGTCGAAGGGCTAAATGATGAGGCCTAATCCAAGAGCAGTATGTCAATATCTACTAGACAAAAGATAATAAAGAAGACAACTTGCTATTCTATGGATAAAACCATCACCCTCCACGCCACTAAGTAGAGGTTCCAAATCAGAACAAAAGGACTTTTAGCCATTTTAGATGAGAAAAGGGAAACTCTTCTGTTTTCTCCTCTAGAAACAAATCTAGCAAATTTATTGGATCAAAATCTAGCAGGTTCTTACCAAGGCTAAAATGATCCAACACCTTATATCCATTCATCTTCAAGCCTAAATACCCAAGATTTCACCATGAAAAAGTCTTTGAACACTTCACACCATGCTTGAGCATCACTTCATTAACATCCTTGCTTCTACACCGTATTTTTAGCCCATTTAAGAAGATTTGCATATTATACCTATACTAAAACCCAAACATCTATTCACTGTTCATTTTGTTTGTCTGTAGTGAGATGCAATAATGACATGTGATTACGTGCATTTTTATGTACGTAAACGCTACTTAAACACTAGAAATACGTTAATCCTCAAGTCAATTATGTAATTAATCCATTTATATTTATTTTGTAGAAATAAGCGAAGTTGCAAAAATTGAGATGAAATGACCCGAAATTAGAGCAAAATGAATTTTCGACAAATGACGAGTCGAGGCCAACGAGAATGGTAGTAGAATTAATTAGCATTACTTGTTTATTCAAATTGGAGAATGGTAGTAGCTTAATTAATAATTAGGATTAATTCCAGTTTAACTACCTGAACTTTTACCCATTCTTCATGTTAGTCCCTAAACTTCCAATTTGATCAAAACTACTCCTGAACTCTCAATTTTAATCAACCGTGCCCAATCCTTCACACTCCATCCAAATTATCCGTCAATTGATGACGTGGCAAGAGATAAATGGTTAAATTTCTATAATACCCTCGTCAAAATTTTCCACTCTGTTTACATCCTCGTAAAAAAAAAAAAAAAAAAAAAAAAAAAAAAAAAAACTTTGTTTCCATCTCTCTCTCTCTCTCTCCCCTCCGATCCCAAACTTAGACAAGCCAATTTCAATAAGAAGAAACCACAAAAACTCCAAGCACAAAATTTCATCTTGGTTTCCTCAGAAGAACCTCAAACTCCGATTTAGGTAGTGAAATCTACCCAATTCCTCATTTGGGTTCTTCTAATTTCTTCACAAAAGCCTCAAATTTGATTTGGTTATCAAATTCTACCTCATATTTATCTCATCTGGGCTCTGCTCATTCTTATGATTTCATGACAGCGACGATGACGATCTCAGCATCGACCCGTTTAGAATTCTCTCTCCCAAGACACCCTCAATTCAATTTCAATTTCTCTTCATCATAAGACTCGTCCTCGCAGTGGTCGCAGTTTGATTCAGAGCCCTATTCGTTGAAGAGGCCCAATTCGCAAAACGCCGATGTTCGGAGATCGAAGAAGGCAAGAAGATTCACAAAAACCGCGGCGGTGCTGGCGACGGCGACGTTGATGAAGGCACAGGAGATCGAGGAGATGATGGAGCAAGTCGACGGGGTCAATTTCACTCTGGATAGGCGGAGGAAGGGTCAATCGATTCGGATCAGATGACAATGTCTTAGAGCTCGACGACCTGGGAGTTCGGGGCTTCAGGTGGCTGGCTGAGGAGGACGAGTGGGAGCAGTTTTAAGGATGGGATCTTCGTTAATGCCAGAGCCGCTGCGGTAGACCGTGGCAGATTTTCTAGCTTCGTCGGTGGCCTGCTCGCACCATGCCAACAGTTCATCCTCTGCTGCTCTCTGAAGCTTCGAGAATTCTGAAGGTGAGTGAATTGTAAATGTGTGTGGTTTTGTGGTTTGTGTTTTCATTTTTTTGGATCTTTGAAATGCTGGCTTGGTTTGTGGAATATAGGTCTTACTGTGTGTGTGATTTAGCTTTGAATTGGTGGAATTTGGGGTTGCGGAGCCGAGGATGAGGAGGAGTAGTAGAAGGAGTTTCCAATTGGCGGCATGGTGGTGCTCCTTCATCTTTGAGAGATTTTGATGAACAAGCATGGGAAAGAGAAGGGCGTTAATGTGTAGGTTCTTGTGCATTGCAGGTGAGTCAAGAGTCTGAATTGGACTCATGGTCGAGTTGAATGAGTTGTTGTTTCGAGTCATAAGCTCATGAATTGATTGAGCTGTGTTGTTTGTTGGAGTTAAAAGATTTCCCTATCTGTGAGAGGTTTGAAGTTGTTCCCCAAAATGATCGAGGCTTTACAAAAACGCAGCTAATTTGTTTAAAAAAAAAATGCAAATTGTCTATTTTAGCCCTCTCTGTGGGTCTGACAGCTTAAAAATTAGCTTGCTGACTCGACCCACGTCAGCAGTAAACGAAATTTTTGGACGGCGTTAGGAGAGTTGGACACGGGTGATGGAAATTGAGAGTTCAGGGTAGTCTTGATCAAATTGGAAGTTCAGGGACTAACATGAAGAATGGGTAAAAGTTTTGGTAGGTAAACTGGAATTAATCCTAATAATTAAGTCAATTTGGTTTAATTACAAAAGGTGCTGCATTGATTTAATTAAGCTCAAGGCTGCATGGATTTTGATTATACGCATTTATATGCGTGTAATTATATCTAAAACACTATAAATAAGTAAATCCCCATGTCAATTAATATGTAATTAATCCATTTTTATTTACTTTGTAGAAAATAAGCAGAATTGCGGAAACGAGAGAAAATTGTGCAAAATTGGAGCAAATTGGAGTTATCGACAAAAGGACGAAATAGTCAATGCGGGTCAACCGTGGTTAACACCATCAAGGGAGCGGAATCCAATTACCTCCGATAATATGTGTGGAAGTGCATTGAGAAGAGAGAAAAAAGAAAGAAAAAAGGGAAAAGAAAGAAGAGTGGTGCTACAGATCCCAAAAAGTATTACAAAATTTTAATACTAAATGAGGTGGCATATGCTATGTCATTAGCTTTTGTTTAGAAAATTGGTGAGGTGGATTTTCATATTTTGATAATTATGTTAATAACCAACAGATTGACTATTTACCACCAAGATTCATGTATCATATCATTCATTGGAAATATAGAAAAAGGAATGTGAATCATCAGATATTAAAGTGCAGCTAGTGCTGCAATCAAAACTCAATCAATAAAAAAATTACGATGGACAAAATAATATAGAAAAAAGGGATGATTAGAGAAAGAGGAAGAACTTAAGCATGCAGGGTTTAATACATTTTAATGGCGGAAATTTACAACAGAAAACTTCAAAGAGAGAGAGAGAGAGAGAGGCTTTTGCTTATGTCATGTTATGGGTGAATGAA
>BDJD01001139.1:177840-188962 GCA_002564525.1 Rosa multiflora | reverse complement strand
GGAGGATTGTCCCATTAAAGTGACAACTCGCAAATATGCGATAAATTATAATCTATGTGTTAGGATGGTTTGCAACTGTTGTTGTATTATACAACAATGTAGAGTATGTATATAGATGAGTCTACATGACATAGTAATGACACATTAGTCACGCCAAAATAAATTTATTTGGCTCAATGAAAATTTGAGTTCATGATACAATATACAGTAGTATACTTATAGTTGATTAATACAACGTAATTTAGGTGAAAATTTCATCACCAAATATATGCAATGATATTCCACATAGGTAACATAATACGAGCTCAGTTGGAGCCGGCCATCAATCAAGATCTGCAGCTCTTAAGATGATTGTTGCCTTAGCTTTTTTAAGCATCAATTATGAAAAACTATCAACAATTGCAATGGATCATGTCCATAGTTGCATTATATGCATGCAAGATAACTATGTTTGTCATTATATTTATCATGAACATTCATGGTTCAAATTGAATTTATTAATGAACACGTTGTGCATATTATTGTTTGACACTGAAAACAAATGTCAAAATTATATACTCAAACTTGAGTATGGGATAGTTGTTCATATGGGTATAAGCATATACTCTAATATTAATAGATTTAGGGACCATAGCCCTCATACACAAAACATTTGATTTGAGTCTTCACAATTAGAAGCATGTTCTAAAAGTGGAGTGAACAGAGGTTCACATGTACTCATAAAGAGAAGGCCGACAAAGGTCCTGACATAATTGGAGATCAAGAAACAAGAGGTTTCGATCTATTTGATTGTATAACAATCAGTGGAGGAATTTTAAGTCCTCATATAATTGGATCAAGAAACATGTAGTTTCGATCTCATTAGAAATTGACAACTTTATGTCAAATTATCAAATAATATAATAATAGGAAATCAAAATGAAGTCGTCGAACTTATGAAAATGCATACCTCGATTATGTTGGAAACATAATTAACATTGTTGATACCAATATGTGAGTACCATATGCCAAAAATAGAGGGGTACTCATTTAGAGTCAATAATTGATACATGCATTAATATAACATTATAACAAAATAATCGAAAATCCGTTGTAGTGTAGTTCGTTAGGATATTTGGTTCTCACCCAAAAAGACTTGGATTCAAGTCCCAGCGATGGAAAAATAATTTTGTTATTTTTTCACAAACGACATAATCATATGAGGTAGATATGACAAAAATAATCATAAGACATCATGATCGAATAAAATAAATAACTATGATAAGTTCAAATAATGGTATTAGAATGAGTTTCTTATAACAATAATTACCGGAGAATGGTAATAAAATTGATAATAAAATGAGTTATTAATAATAATAACTACAAGATAATGGCAATTAAAAATATTATTATGAAAATTGTAACTCTTGCAACACATTCTCATGAAAAATTCGGTTATGAAAGAATTGTAATAAAGGTAATTTAAAGGTAATAAATGAGATTAAACAGATAAAGATAAGGAAATATAATTATGTTTAATCGGTGGCAAAACATAGGCTTAAAATGACTAACTAAAATAAATAGAGACAAAAAAAGCACCTAAACATAGGCTTAAAATTTATCGGTGTCAAGAAAACTATCGCTGATCATGTAATCAATATGTTTTCCATTGTCCACAAAAAAAAAAAAATTAGAGACTTTGAGCTTGTAATCTTCACTAATAGATTCTCCACATAATTTTAGTTAGGAGGTAATCATATGTATAGCGGAATTGAAAATCAATGACAGATTTAAAGTTTTGAAGGCGCAAAATGCGTCTATTCATATCGTGCTCTAGATAGAACAATGGTTTTCTGGTGAGCAAATCAATCAGCCAATGCTTGCCAAATCCCAAGTGGATCTTTCACCTTAAGGTAATCATCTTATAGGATCTTATCAAGATAATAACGCAAGAAAATCATAGGCTTGTCGGGATCTTGCACAGATGACTTATTGTTAACTTTGATGACATTTCCAAGGTTTTTAGCCATAAGGTGAATTTCAGCATCAAATAGTTCTTGTCAGAAATTTTAATAGGATCAAAGTCCAATTTTGTTAGATGCGTCATCTTTCTACAAAGAGAAAAGATGAGATATATTAGGATCCATAATTATTAGAATAGTATGTTCTATGAAAAATTCAAATACGAAACAGAGGTTTCGAAGAGTTCATAAATATGAACAATGGATCACATAGGGAACACACGAGAAAAACATTCGTGTGATGTCTATAGAACCATAGGTTCTAAGACTACTCGGTCAGAGGACTCGAGTCTTGAGCAATGGAACATGCAGTTCTGTGTTGATTAGAAATTAATTTTTAAAATTCAATACCTTGTGTTTAATTTTTGTTATTGAAAAAAAAAATTATGCTATCTGATTAAGGAATGGATATGTCATTAAGATTTATAAAGTAATTAATTCATTGAATTAACTAAGTTTTGGTATAAACTAGAGAATATGAGAGAGATAGAATAGAGAAAGAAAATGTAGGAGGAGGTAGAAGTGTGTATTTCATTCTTATTAGACCCCTTTATATAGGAGTAATGTTGACATCATAAGGACATAACTAATGAATATTTACAGTGGACAACCACATTTATATAATATTTATAACATCTTTCAATTTTTTTAAATTTCTGAAATTTCTAATAAAAAATGATTTTTTTTAAACTTAAATATAATTTGAAAAAAAAATAGTCTTTTAAAAAAAATTAGAAATGCATTTTTTTAGTGTTTTGACAAGATACCCTCAATTTACATTTATTAGATTTTTTCAATTTTTTAAATTTATGAGATTTCTAATAAAAAATGATTTTTTTAACTTAAATATAATTTGAAAAACAAATTGTCTTTTTTTAAAAAAAAGTTAGAAATGCATTTTTTTAGTGTTTAGACAAATATACCCTCAATTTTAATAGCTTTTAACGGCAGAATTAACGACAGTGAGTTTAAGTGAAAGATGGATGTAAAATTGAGTGAGTTCAATAATATTGTTGAAAATACAGTGAGTTAAGTGTCGAATAAGTCATAACTCAGAGACCATTGATAATGTTTTCCCTCATAAGATTCAAATCTTCTTCTCTTTTGGTTTCTTCTTCCCTTGATTTGAATCATCAAGATTCAAATCATCTCAGTAACGGCATGGTCTTGAAGAACACCGGCGCCGCCTTAAGCGATTACAGCCACGGAGAATCACAGCAAACACAAGAAAAGCTACTCCTCCATCACGACCAACGGTCACAAGACTCCACCGCCACTGAGCATCCGCCTCCTCCTCTTCTGCCTCTGCCGACCTTCACTCCTAGCTCGCCGATTAAGCGCGCCACCAGCCTGCCGACAATGCTGACGGAGGTCTGGAAAAAGAGGATGCAGGGGGGTTAGGTTGCCCATTACTGAAAAGGACGAGGATGACGAGAAGACCATGAGGAAGAAAAAGGGTTTCGCCAAAGATCGAGAAAGGAAATGGGCTTGATGGTGTGACTCAATTTTTTTCAATTTTCTCTTCGTAATTTTGTTGCTTTAGTCAATTTCAGCTTGAGTTTCTACCATGAGTTGCATCTGGAAATCGGGTTTTGACTTAATATGATGAAACTTTGTTCAAAAGGTAGCCCATGATCATGGGGAAGTGGTGGCTTCGGTGGTGGGAGGAAAAGGAATGGATAGGTCTGGTGGCTTTGTGTTTCAAAGAGAGGATGAATAGTAGGATGGGTGAGCTGGAAAAAAAAGGAGAGAAAAGAAAAAAAAAATTTCTTCAGTTTTTTTTTTTTTTTTTTTTTTTTTTTCCCCAATAAATAGTGTAATAATACGATTTTGCCCTTAAAAATCAAGTCACATGCGTGGTACGTGCAAATTTAACAGCTCCGTGACGGAAATTAATCGTAGGTACGATGTTGATATGAAATAATGAGTCCATGTATCACATTGATAACTTTGTAAGTTCAGGTATCATTCTGAAAGTCCCGTAAGTGTCTAGACACCGTTGGTCAATTTTTCCCTTTATTTTTCGTTGTAGCAAACAGATTGTTTCGTGCTTGATTCTCATGTGCTTATATTCCGTTATGTGAGTGCCTATGCAGTTTGCAACTTTGCAATGTAAGCAAACAGATTTGTATGAACTGTGCTAAAAGACTATGATGAGTTTGAGATAGAAAATTCTTATAGAAAAAGAGAGGACTCTATCCATGATCTGTGCTAAAAGACTTAAGTTCTCATGCCTTGCTCTGTATTAAACCAAATGTGGCTGCTGTGTGTATGAACTTTAAGACTTTAAGTTATGAACCTTTTGCATGAGTTTGTGTAAAATGCAGACAAAAGTTTCAACGAGGCACAAACTTTCACATTCTATTGTCCTGTTGCATTGTATGTATGCTTTCTATCTTCGTCAGAATGGGTGATGTACTTTAATAATTACTATTTCAAATGCCAAATTGCAGTTGAAGAGTTCAATATGTTTCAATATATGTCATTGAACTTAAATTTTGTCCATTTTTGTAGAGTTATTGTGACATTTTTGGTTGCTAATATCAAATTACATAGAGAAAATCTGGCAAATTGGTGCATGATTCCATCAAGTTCCGTCGATTTAAAAAAATGTACGTATCAAATTTGGAGGTGGAAACAGAATCTCCCCTCTGACGAAGCAGGGATAGTCCAATTATTGCAGTACCACAATCAAAATTACAATCTTCAAAATAGTTTACATTATCAAACATGCCAAAGGAATGGCATGAGAACTTGGTTCAGCATTTGTGCTAAACTTCTTTTGAATTCTCTGCTAAGCTTCAATGTATCAGCCCCTTTCCCTTTTACAACCACTGTTATTGAGATAATCAAATCAAAAGTTGCAAAATTCATCCCAACCCAGGCTGCAAGAATGATATACAGATGGAACACCTTATCTACTGAGGATACAGCAAACCATAAATTAATAACAAGATTTAGATATTCCTTCAACCCAACATAACTCAACCTTAGTCAATCAATCCACCAAAACCAAAACCCGCAGTAGAATACTTTAAATGAACTACATATGCAACCAATCTCAACTGGAATTTAAAGTGTTTGGCATCAAGGGAATCATCCACAACAGCTCAAAGCCACCATTTAAAGCAATCAATCTTCTCGATTGTCATGTTTAATTTCGGGCCTTCCTTCTTCAAGCCCAATGCCCCTTCCTTCTTCAACACCCCCGGTAACACCAACTGTGGGATCAAATTTGACGGGCGCTAATGCAGATCTAGGGTTCTTCATTAACCCCTTTACCTTCAATGATGCCATTCCTTGATTTTTACAGAAACTTTGGTGACCGCAATGAAAGAATTGTCATTGAAGATGAAGAATTGTCATTGAAGATGACCCTTGCAGGCCTCCACTCACCGACACAATAGTCGTGCAAACTCCCCGAGATGTCACAAGGGTTATGGGAGGAACAACTTTCAACACTATAGAAGTCACCATTGAGAACAAAAAATTGTGGATCAGCAGGAAGGAGAAAATTAATACTGGCATTTTGGACAAGTGGGTAACAAAACTAGAAATTTATTAGTCATTGAGATGGTTCTCTTAATCACATTCAAAAAAGATCCAACTGGATCATCTATCGATCTTTGAGTATTCATATCTACTGATAGTTGGTCATAAAGATCAACTGAGTGTGGCAAAAGCATAGAGTAATTTCTGAGGATCAAACTCATATCTCTTCCCAGTCAATTATCCATGGTAGTAGTTCATTGGCATTTGTATGTGCTCAGGCAATGTCTGTGAGGTAACATGTGTAAAGATGAAACTCATATCTGTTCCTAGTAATTGATTGGATTTTGTATGTGCTCAGGCATTGTCTATGATCGGTAAAAGAAGTAGAATTCATTGGTTTTTGTATGTGCTAATGCATTGTCTATTATAAGTGAAAGCAGAATTCATTGGTGACTTGGTGTTTGTATGTGCTCATGCATTGTCTGTTTTCCCTACTACTAGATAGGCTACAGCAGTAGGTTTTGTTTCGAACATGATTACCATTATGCATAGTTTCTGAGATCAAGCGGCAGGAGTAGTCAACTTTGGTCTAAAATTGGCTAGGCCATTTGTTTTACCTTAAAGCAGTATGCTTTGATTCAATTGTAGACAGCAGACTTGAAAACCCAACTTTCAAAGTTGACATAGACCATAAAGTTTCTCTTCTTTCTCCCCATCTGTCTTTTCGCTGCTAGTGAAATGGACTTCTTCACGGGTTTCCTTCAATGCCTTCCAAAATAATCCCAGTACTCCAACTCCTCAATCTCTGAAACCACTCTCACCCATCACAGTACCTGTTTCCAATCCTTTTAGCCAAGATTGGAAACACCAGACCAAATATTCTACACCTAAAACTGGCCTTGGGCTACTGTAAAAGCCAAACATGATTCACACATCCAAGGAACTGCAATTTAGGCAAAACAGTGTGGATTAACAATAAGAAGTAAGGAAAATAATTTTGAGGGTCACCAGTACGTGTTGGCTTGTCCCACTGTCACTATTGACATATATATTCTTCAATCCTTGATAGTAATGTAGCAGGTAAAATCACCCAGGTTCAAACTGGGCTTACTGTTGGTGAACTGTATAGTGGAACAGTAAATAAAGCAAGGGTCAAGGGTTTCCTGCTGGTATGGGTGGAAATCTTAACTGTGGTAGGTAACAGGCTTTTGATAGAAAATATTGGTTTGCATTAACCAAAATGAGTTGTATTACACTGTACCGGCAACTCATGATGGTTTTCTTCAACTAGTACAAGGCTTTCAAGGAGGGAATCATAAACTAACCCACGTAATATATCAGTGCTCACCAATTCCTAGATGAAAGTTGATACAAGTCTTGTAGATATTGACAATGACAGACTAGAATTCATGATAGTTTAATCTCTCAAAATTATTATAGGTGGAGCTGGAACCAGACATCTATCAGAAATTGAGAATGCTAAAGAGATTGGCTTGTACATAAAGAGACTAAAATTATCGATTCTCTAAAACAAAAAGTCTGCCATGTTTTACTCTGGAACAAACACAAGGAAAGCCCAGAAGCCACCATTAATGGAACCATCACTTGGTACAAAAACAGTACAGCATTGAAATACACATTTGGGATGCAAGGTGTTCATTAGAGAAATACCATGTTGTGAAAAGTAGTAGGCAACAAGGTAAAAAGAGTGTGGTTTTTGGGATTAAGTTTGAAGGTTTTTTTCCAATGAAGAATGCGGGTTTTCACAAATTGGGTGCGACTCAATGTCTTCATTGCTTGGTACCCAATAAGATCTACAACTTCCCCAGCCCAACCCAATACTTGGTTGACTAAGAGTTCATTTTTAAAACAAGCTAAACAGAAAACTAATACAGATCTCTTAACAAGGCATGAAATGATCCAGCAGGTATATTTAACAGTAAGGAAATAAGCATATAGGCATAAAATGATCCCAAGAGGTTGAATTCAACAATAAAGATATGTGCACATTGGAAATCAATTGGTTGAAAGAGAATTATAATCACAGAAGATCTGAAAAAATGTGAACTTGCCTGTTTAGCAGACCCCATCTCCTTTCATCTCACTCAAAACAATTATGTGCTGAAATTACAAAGCAATAACAAAATTAGATGTTGTATTTGATACTGGGAAGAATTGGGGTTAGATCCCCAAATTTCACATCGAGGAAATTTACGATGTACCTTTGACAGGCGAAGTGAGGTCGGAGACAGATCTGGAGACACAACTTGTGTGTCGAGAATTTCGAATGGTTTTGATTTCTTCTTCTTCTTCATCGTGTTGTCGCCTCGTCCGTCTGGTTTTGTCGTGCGATGATGGTGTTTGCGACTCTCTCTCTCTCTCTCTCTGGTCCCAAATGTGATTTTTGCAAATTAATCTAAACAGTCTTTTCAAAAAAGAAAAAAAAAATCTAATGAGGAGTTATCGGATACTTCGCAGTCTCCATAGGGGCTTCCTCTGTGTATTATTACGATTTTGTAATTTTGGGGGACCCATACAATTAAGTCTGTCACTCTGTCAGGTCTCTTCCCTTCTTTTATTTATTTTTTTTCGAAAATTCTTCTACCCACCTTAGGTGGGGAGTCACCTTATGTGGTGTCAGGAGATCTGGTTGCCCCTAACAGAGTAGCTGAAACATAATATATCACTTACAAATAGCTATCATTGATGGAGCAACATTGTTAAATCAATAGCTATATTTCACAAGTTTAGCTAAATTTAACTAAAAAATAAATTCTACTGTTGGAGATGCTCTCTCAGCTATTGGATGATTTGTTAGACCATTACCGTCAGTTTCAAATAGTATTGGACAAAAATTCTTCACTCAACTCAGTAAAAATGCAATTAAACTTTTCTACTTCGCCGAGGCCATCAACATCAGCCAGAGGTCGCCGAGAAGCTCTTCAAGATTCTCGACTTACACGACTTGATTCCGTGTTTGAATGGACGTCGTCGGAGTCAATTCTGATTCATACGTCGGAGACCCACCGGGTCGTGGTACTGCGGCCACAATATGACTCCGGATATGGAATTTTGCTGAATTGGAGGGGAAGACCCCGTTGGCTTTGCATTTAATTTGGATTATTTTAATTTTGCAATTTAATTTGGACGGCAAGTCTAAGCACTATAAGGATGCTTCCATTGCTCAATTGTTGATGAAAAATGTTCATTATATTGTTCAGAAGATCAAAGGGTCCCCTGAACTTAGGGGAGATGACAGGGAAGTTCCGACGGACAGCCACTAGTTATCAGAGAGCTACTTGGGTGAAAGTGTTGAATTCAGATTTTGAAATCCCAGGTTCTGGAGGAGGTTGAAGAAGAATCAGGAAAATCCTCAGAAAAAAAAAATTACAATCCAATTCAAACCTATTGAATCTCTTTAGATTTAAGCAATCAATCCAAAGGAGAACTCCATTGCTGACATGGGTAATTACATATATTGATTAGATATGGATGGCAGGGACTTGTTGCAAATCTTCTGTTTTAGTGGGCTCCGATGAAGTTTCGGACGACCCTCGACAATCGCCGACTCTCTGCTCTGATTTGCAGCCGACGATGGGAATCTATCTACAAATTTGGTTTTAGACTGAACTGTTAACGCGTGCATTACACGCTATGTTAACAGAGCCCAGGTGACCACCCACTGAGGTGGGCTGAAGAATCTCCTCCTTTTTTTTTTTGGTTAAAAGGTCTCTCTTTTACAATGCGGTCTTTTTTGTTTTTATTTTAAGATAAATCTCATTTTAATAAAGCTGTAATTATAACAGAATATTATTCTTTACACTGATCGTAATTACAAAACTCACTAAAATAATACAATTTAGAGCTGTGTTTATGTGTGCAGGTGTGTCATTTTGAATTTTTGATAATGGTATATGTCCTCGACACACGAAATTTAGAGCACAAGAGCCACCTGAAATACGTGATCTACAAGAAAGTAATTCTATCCAATTGCTCTATTTGTTACTAGAGCTTGAATATTTTGTCCCACTTATTAATTGGTAGGCTGGCGATGAGAAGTTGAGATCATCTGCTGGATAGAAGTTTTATTTAGAGATAGAATTGTAGAATTACACTTTAATTTCTTAATTTTGTTATTTTTCTTACTAATTTTAATTGAGAGTAAATTTAAAATTATATACTAAAATTTTGATTATAGGATGAACAAAACATTTCATTCGGTGAAAATAACTTCACAAGGTCACAAGGTCATTGTACATTTTTAATAATTTCATGATACAAAGGAAGGTTCTTCGGGTTTACCTTGCATGCTGCACTTTGAACTTTTCTTTTCCAAGTGTTCTCTCCTGTTTTTCGAAGTGCTGTGCGTGATTATGTCAAACCCCAGTTCGATCCCTTTTTGAATAACCTCTTTACTAATTAAAAGTTTATGCATGCAATCTTCAACATCAAGATTGCAGGCCAATGCAAGAGAGAGATAATAATAGCATTCATACAGTTTACACTGCACACTCAAAAGCTAACTGAGGAATCTTGTTCTGGGACCATTGAACGTCTCTTTTTTTTCCTTTTTTCCTAGTGCAGCAGCAGCTCTCTTATAGCCGAGTATGCACTTCCTCCCACCTGACAAGTCAATTTGGAATGAAAAAGAAGTAATTGAGTCACCAATTTAGGAGGTGTTTCAAAAACGTTTACACTCTACTTCTCTAACTGGATATAGACGATTCTAAAATGACTGGAAAGACATTTGGGATGGCTGGAATAAAGAGGAAGGAAAAAAAGAACCAAGAATAGAAAAGAATACAGTTGAAATTTATGACAAACCTTTTCACTAGAGAACTCAAATGTTGTTCATCATTGAAGTGGACTTGGTTCTTGTTGAAGTCGTAAGCAGAATATGAAAACTGGAGGCACTTCTCCACGTACAAGTATTCCAATGAAGGGCACTCAGTTTCAATAGTAACACTTTCAGTGCAGAACCTTGTGAGCACCGGAAGATCTATCAAAGCTAATTTCTTCAACGCCGGAAGTTTAATCTTGCTGTTCAAGCTATTGCTTACTTCAATGACTCTGTCCAAGCTATGACACTGCTGTACGGAAAGGTCTTCCAACTGAGAAAGACATTCAGCTACACCTATTGTGAAGAGATTTTTCAATTCCTTGCATTTGCAAATTGCCAAAACTTTTAGATTATGGAAGATTGCATGCGGAGCAGGACCATTACATATGCTTACTAGTTTGTCTAGAGTAGACAATCTCATTTCCCTCAATTTCCTCAAGAAAGTATTTTCTGGATCAAGCCCTTCATCAGATCTAAATACATATTTCATTCCTTCTAGATTTACACAAATGATTTCTTCCAGATTTTGTAGTCTCTGCAACAATGTCGATGGTAAAAGTGCATTCACCAAGCTACAACAAGTTTGCACTTTCAACAACTTTAGCTTGTGTAGAGACCCAGGTGGTAGCTCACCAACACATAACTCCTTGAGGGAATATAAGCGGTACAGATGCAACTGTTCTAAGTTCTCAAATACTGGTTTATTTGAAACCCGTGTCATTGTGTTGATTATCTCTTTCAAGTTCTTATGGTGCCCGTTCACAGAGAGATATTTCAGTGCAAGTAATCT
>BDJD01001139.1:158161-172853 GCA_002564525.1 Rosa multiflora | reverse complement strand
GAGAGAACAACGATTGCAAATCTTGATTCTTGAATGGCCTCTACGATACTTTGAGAAATCCCCTCTCCTCTATCCAAACTAGTTCCGTCGATATCCATGAATGTCTTGATTTCTCTGTTTTGCAATTCATTGTACAAATGAGAAGTAAAACCCCGCCGAGTGTCTTCACTCCTGAAACTCAAAAACACCTCATACTTCCACCCAGGAGCCGATGATTCAACTGATGTAGAAAGTGATGCAGAGGCCGTTGGGGATTCCAAGGCCATTGGAAACAACCAAAAGAAAACAAACACGGTATCTGGGCAAGAATGCAACAAAAGAATAAACGCAAAGATGGAAAATCCACAAGAAAAGAGAGATCGATCACAGAAAAAAAAAAGAGAAATTGTAGGAATATGGAAGAGGGAGAATTAAGGGAGTCCAAACAGTGGTTTGGTGTTACTGGAGTGGAGGCTACAAGAGTGTTCTGCTATTGATCCATAGTGCACATGTAGTCAAAGGACCTTTTGACTGTATTTAGTGTTTTTTTTTTGTTCAGACTCTTTGTTCAGTGTTTATCGGTACATTGTTCCGCACCGTCCTTCATTTGTTCCAAACTTCCAATTGTTTAGCATGATGCATTAGATTCTAAAGTGGTGTTTGGTAGTAGGCAAGTTAATGTAGTAGCGCTAGAGGTGGTAAACGGGCCACTAAGCACGAGCACGGCACACTTAAAGCGGTCAGGCACGGCCCAAGGCCGTTAGTGGCCTGGCACGACCCGAGCACGTTAGAATAACGGATCAGGCTGGGCCTAAGAATATTGGCCCATTGGCCAGACCCAGTACGGCCCGAGCACTACATATTGTGGGCCGGCCTGTTACAAACACAAAATTTCATTTTGTTTTTAAAAATATTAAAAAACTACAATGATGAGATTTGAATATGTGATATTTTTATTTAAAATCTCATGACAATTCCACCAATGCTTTCTTTTATATTGTCAAAATAATGAAACAAAACATTATATCCTTGTTTTGACATAAGTAATTTTTCTAAATATTAAATATATGTTTATTAATAAAGACTAATCTCATAATAATACAACTATAGAATGAATGAAAGAATAATAGATACTAAATCTTCATTATATTAATAAAGATTAATCTCACAATAATATACTAAAAACAATATATTTTGAGTTTTTTTTTTCTTTCTTTCTTATAGTGGAATATAAAAAATTATTAGAAATCTAATCTTAAAAAGCTAAGATTAAGAAAAACGTTGTAGAACTTAATTTATTTTAATTTTCTAAATAGTTAAATAAAAGTAACTTTTATTTGTTCAAATTAAGATTTTAAAATCGTGTTTTATATTGGGTAGGCACGAGCACATCCTGTTATTGACCCTGCACGAGCACGGCCCGGCACGATATGGGCTCGGGCCATGAGCCGGGCCGGGCTTAATATTTAAGTAAATGGGCCGGCACGAGCTCGACACGATAATAAATGGGCCGACCCAAGCATGGCACGAAGCACGACTAGGCCCGCTTAAAATGGGCCTGATGTCGGCTTTTGGGAAGCGCACAATTTAACCCTGAAATGTCATTAGTAGTATAAAGTAAATAGGGATCGTTCTATTCCGGGGATTGAGAGTACACCTGTCATTGTCAAACAATTAAACAATTAAAATTAAAACAAAGTATAATAATCACAAAGGTATTCACAATTATAAACATTATTTACGAAAAGGGGGGATTTTGTTTTTGGTTTTCTTTTTCGAAAATAAAAGCTAAGCTAACAAAATAATTAAAATGCAAAAACATAAAAATACAAATGGAATGAGAGAACAAGGATCAAAGTCGAAACTTATGATTAAAATTAATTCAAGTTCATCATTGTTCATCATAGTCATGCAAGAGGAATTGATCATGTGAAGCGTTCTAAGCAAACAATTTCCCATATTTTACTTTCAATGCTAATTAACCTAAGTGAAAGCACCTAAATTAATCCTATCAAACATGCATTCAAGCCCTAGAAAGCTAGTCAATCACACATGTTTAACGCAAGAAGTTCAAGGAAGGCTATCAATTCAAATGTGCAACTTAGTATGAAAAAGTTCACCTAATTGCAATCTCCTTTGATTAAATTTCGGTTTTTGTACAAAACCTTTACTACTTATTGATTCAAGAACACAAAACCAAAAAGTTGATTCATGTTCTCAAATTCGTAGCAACATTCACATAAAAACCCTAAATGTTTCGAACCATTCAAGATTATCATACAAAAGCTTTCTATCATGCAAATTAATCAAACACTCACACAAAAGCAACCATAAATCGCAATATATGAATCTGAAAATTAACAATTAATCATAAAATTTCAGAAAACAATATTCGTTCATACATATGTGTCAACTAAGGCAAACCAACGAAAATACAAACAAAGTTACAAGGATAATCGGATTACACCGTGATGAAGATGAGATGAATGAAGTGATGATGTGGTCTCTTGAATTTCAAAAGCAATCTTCAAGGTGGAGGGTGGAAGGTGTTCACGGCTTGTCTTCTTCTTCCTTGGCCTTGCTTGCACTTCGTGGTTACCCTAGAGGATGGAGAGGAGCACGGCTAGGCTAGAGAGAGTTTTCTGATTTTTTTCTAAAGTGTAAAACACAAAAGAGAGGAACTCTTGACGTTGAGAATGTGTGAGAATATATAGGGGACGGCCCCTAGGTCTCCAAGCCGTCCAAAACCCTAGAGAACCTCACGGAAATTGCTTGCTTCCTCCACATAATTTCCTCCAATGATTTCTTGCCACATAAGCCCTATGAGGTGGTGCAACCAATCATAAAATTCCAATATTAATTCCCTAAATAATCCTTGCCGAAATGAAGAGATAATTTCTGATTTTAGACATTTAATTTCGGCCAAAACTCTTTAGGGAATGTAGGAATGTATCTAGACTTCTTTTGAGCTTTTCTTGGTCTCCACCTTTTTCTCTTTCCTTAAAACTCTCTAGAGGATGACATCTTGCCGAAATCTCTAGGGTTTCTTCTTTAATTCACGGCTCATTCCTTCTTTTCCTCTTGGCTTGGACGGAAAAAGATATTCTAGGGTTTATCTCTTGATGTATTTCCATAAAAATAGCCCTAGAATATCTCCCTAGAAAATCTCATTTTAATTTCTGATTTTTGGACGCCACTTCCTTGTTTCTCTCTTCATTTTGGACGGCAAAACTCCCCTAGGGTTTATTCTTGCGTCTAAAACCCTAATTGTATGGGCTTTATGGGCCTTTTATCCACTTGCCGAAAATCCACTTCATTCTTGAGAGTTTTTGGGCCTCCATGCGTCACTTCTATGCCATGTCATCTTTCAATGTCACAACACTTTATTTTTCCATTTCTTTTTCATAGTAACGTTGGAAACTTCATTGGTGGGCTTTCCTCCTTTCTGCAGGGTTTCCTGGTTGGACCAGGAAAACTTTTTTTCTTCATTTTTGCTCATTTCTGTGGCTCATTGTTCTTCATCTTTGCTCCCCTTGGTGTTCGCAAGCTCCTCTTTCCATTTATGAGTTCATTTCCACTTTCTAGCTCGGAGGTCCTAAAAATAGAAACTAATAAGAAAAATAGAAAGTTTCCTAAAATGAAAAATGGAAACTTTCCTAAAATGAAAATGGGAAACTTTCTAAAAATGAAAAATAGAAACTACAAAATAGAAACTTTCTACAAATAGGAACTTTCCCAATCAAAGAATGGAAACTTTCCTAAACAGGGTTTTAATAAGGAAATAACGCAAGAAATGTAGGGAAATACAGTTAAAACGTCGCATTAAAATGCTCCTATCAGGCCGGCTCGTTTGCCACCTCTAAGTAGCTCATACTTTGGCACAGGAGGCTAAAGCTGGTCAGTTTGGAATTGATTTCTTTACCAACATCCCTCCAAGTGTGGAGGCTGTCATACTTTCTGATTGATTGTAACGATGTTTCATCAATGAATTAAGTCTTTTATTTCTCTTAAAAAAAAAAAAAGATGACAAGATCCTAACCTAACTCTCATTTTTTAATTTCTTTTTGATAATGTAACCTGACTCTGATTGCTCAACGACTCTCTCGTTGGATATATTATATTCTAGACCTGAATAAAATACACCGACTATGAGGACTGGGCAGAGCCGTCTCAAATTTTTCGGAGGCCCTTAAAATGTGGCCCTCCAAGATTTAGTTATAATAAATATTAAAAGCTAAATAATATGGAAGAGGCTCATCCGGCCGAAAGAATATCTCTCCTTTTTTTAAGCAATATGTCTCTCTCCTCTCATCAATTCCATCCGTCCAAAACCTCTCCACTTTTTTTTGTTTCTTTTGCGCTCTGTCTTTTTCCCAAACTCCCCTTCTCAATTCCATCTGATTCTCATCAATTATAACTAGGGATGGGCATATGTCAGATCGGATCGGGTTAGGGCCCAAACTGTTTTCGACCCGGATTCTTTGGTTGGGCCAAAATCCAAACGGCAACAGATATATATTTTTTTGGGCCGATTTTTCGATTGAACCGGATTTCCAGCTCGGGCCGGTTCGGTTATGGGCTTTTTAAATACTGGCCCAGTTTTCAGGAAAAAAAAAGGGGGGCTACAAATTTTCTAAGGCCCAATATTGAAGATTTCCATATTTTTCAACATGTTTCAATGACTACAAGTCTACAACTTTTAGTCACGTACTGAGCGAATGATCAACATATGATATATCAAGTTATAAACCTAATGACTCACTGACACACAAAGAACAAAGCATAATCAGTTAATCACCATACCAACATGCATATTACTAATCCAGAATCAAAAGCATGCAACCAAGCAATACAAATCCAAAACAGTTCCGAACCACTTAGTTTACAGACCAACTAATCCAAAGTTCAAGACCATAAGCTTTAAGTTGAAAAGAAATTCAAAAAAAAAAAAAAAAACTAAGAACATAAGCAACACTTCAGCTTGGCTTTCTCCTCTTCATCTAGGCTACTTCCCTTCCATCGACCATAATCTGTAAACAAAGCATATTAGCAACTGTAAGAGACAGACAGAGCTGCAGCAAGATAAACTAATCTAATTAACTTTGTATTTTGTACGGTTGTACCAAGCGGATCTGCAGAATCACTCCTCAATATCTGAAGGATTGGTAATTCCAACAGCTAGCAACACAAACATAAAAACAATGTTAGAACAAAAACTAACATATTTGAGCAAAAGTGAAAAGTTTACATATTTGAACAAAAGTTGCACTTAAAAGAAGAAAACTTAAAACAAAATTTTACCTTGCTCAAGTTTCTCCAATTCACAGTAGACCTCAAGTTCAGTTTTGGTTGGCTCTTTGAATAGAGAATTCCCGGCAGCCCTTAACCAATTCGAGCAACACACAAGGCACTCAACCATTCTAGGAGTCAAGCTGGCCCTAAAAGGATCCACCACTCGGCTGCCAAGGCTAAAAGCACTCTCTGAAGCTACTGTGGATGCAGGGACAGCAAACACATCTCGTGCAATTTGAGACAAGATTGGATATCGAGGTGCATTTTCTTTCCACCACTCTAAGATCTAGAACTTAGGATTAGAAGGGTCTTCAACAGCCTCCAAAAGATACTTATCAACCTCATTTTTAATCTCCACCACATCTTTCTCTTGCCTCAACATCATAAATTCATGGATATTGGCTGCATGGCTTTCGTCCTCACCTTGAGCAGAACTGCTGGAATCAACTTTAGGTTGTGTGATATCCATACTTGCTTGTGCAGCCTCGGGATTAGAATTTGCATACTCATTAAAGAGTTGCAGAAACATGGATTTCACTTCATTCATCATCTCAGCCACCATAGTTCTTTCTTGCTCCAACTTCGGGAAAAAGTACTCTAGATACAGCATCTTGAATCTAGGATCCAACACAACAGCAATCAATAAGATCTTGTTCATGTCTTCTAACTTTCTCCAGTATTTGTCGAATTTTCGCTTCATTGACGCTCCTATGCTCACCATTAGAGAATCGTCACTTTTCGCACACTTGTCTAACTCTTGCACAATTGTACACATCCATAACAATGGCTGATTTGCAATCACACACTTGGTACCACTGAATTGGAGAGTGGCATCATAGAAGATTTTCAGAAACTTCACTAATCTAGCTGCTTTCTCCCAGTTAGCACTATTCGGAGGCCCCTCCCTTTTTCTCCTACCAACCCTTTCTTGGAAGTAACTCTCAAACTGAGAATCTTCATCTTCCATTCTCATAAATGCTTTCTTAAACTTTACAGCAATGTCTAGCATGAAATACGTAGAATTCCACCTAGTGCAGACATCCAACGGCACTATCCCACCCTTGCTCTCTACCTTTTCTTGAGTTGCACACTTCCGAAACCTTTCTAACCTAGCAGGTGAAGACCTTATATACTTAACACAGTTCCTAATCCCATCAATACTTGAATCCAACTCCTCCATGCCATCCTTAACAATTAAATTGAGGATGTGGCAGCAATATCTCATGTGCAAAAACGCACCATCTAACACCAACTCCCTCCAATTCCCTATTTTCTCCCTCATGTAATCAAGTGCCACTTGATTTGGAGAAGCATTGTCAACAACAATTCTCAACACTTTCTCTATTCCCCAACCTATAAGGCATGACTCAACAAGTTTCCCGATGGTTTTACCCCTATGATTAGGAATTACAACAAAGCTTAGGATTCAATTATGGAGAGTCCATTGGTCATCAATGAAATGAGCAGTTAAGACCATGTAATTGACATTTTGGATCGAAGTCCAAGTGTCGGTAGTGAGGGAAAATCGTTGTCCATAAGTGGTCAAGATATTTTTAAGAGCTGTTTTTTCATTTTGATACAAATCACATACATCCCTAGCAATGGTTCTACGAGAAGGCAGATCAAACTTAGGCACTGTCACAGGCATGAATTCCTTAAAACCCTCCCCCTCAACATGACTAAATGGAAATTCATCTCTAATAATCATCTTAGTAAGCAAAATCCTAGACCTATCCGGATCATACTGAACAGCCACAACATTACCCCCATTTTCAATGCTATCAAAAGTCAAGTACCTCTGTTTCTTGGCAAGTATGTATAGCGGACACTTCTTGCACTGATAAAGCAGATGGGTTTTCATGTTTAACGTCCCATTAGACTTGGAGTGGCAGGCATAAATCTGTGGGCAATAGTTGCACTTCGCTTAAGGTTTGGCCATCGGAGTCCCATCTGGATTCTTCATCTTCGTGAAGTGCTCCCAAGCCACAGACTTGTTCTTCCTCTTCAATGTTGATTCCAGTCTAGGAGCATCGGTACCAGCAATAGAGTCAGTCGATTGACCTGAGACAAGGGTAGCAGGACCAGGTGGAACTGAAACAATCGCACCAGCAGCAGTAGGGTTTACTTCCGAAGCAGGGAATGAGGGTACTGAAGTCCCTATGCTTGATGCAGCCTCTACGCTTGTGGGAGTAGGAGTCACAGTGTTTGAATTCCTTTCCATCATCTGAACAAAGCATATTGGAAGTTTAGAACTATGTTTATCAGCAACTACACAACCAATTTTGATATATGTATGCATTGTGAAATGAATCAAACAATTGACAACAACAAAGTATAAATCAAAACTATAAATCAAAACTCAGGAATAACGCAAGCTATAAATCAAAACTCAGGCTTATCAGGAACAACGCAAGCTATAAATCAAAACTCAAGCTTATCATCAACACACAACAACACTGTATAAACTATAAAGCAACCTAGTCAACAGTTCAATAGTCAAAACCCAGTCTCAAAACCTTTAAATCTAAACCAGTAAAACACTAAAACCACATCAACATAGTCAAAAGTCAAAACACAGTATAAAGTCAAAATCCAGTATAAATGTGCGAATGAATCGAAGAGATTTTGGTTTCAAAAACTCACCAGAGAGCTGAGAGCGAATGAATCGAATGAGCCAATCTGAATCGATCTTAGTCTAAGAGAGCCAGAGAGCTGATGTAGAGCTGCGAGCTTCAATCGCCAATCTGACTGGGTTCTGGTTTAGGGCTAGGGTTTTCGACTGGAGAGTAGAGACTAGAGAGGCCGAGAGCGGCTATGTCTGTGTGTGGATCGAGACAGTTGCGAATGAGAGCTAGGGTTCCCACTTTTCAGTTTTATTTAGTCATAGGAATACTCTGCGGTAAGATATATCGTAAGGATATATGCACCAATAGGAAATAAATAGCTAATAAAAATAAATATAAATATATATTAATTAAATTCGGTCGAGTCAGTTTTTTTCGGTCGGTCTCAAACCCAATACCGAAGCCGCACCGCATCAATTCGGATCGGCTCGGTCCTTTGAATTTTCCCGCTCTTTTTTATCGGGTCGGTTAACTAGACCGTTCTTCCTGTTTGGGTCGGGCGGTTTTTTGCCCAGTTTCGGTTTTGTGCCCACCCCTAATTATAACTAAGGGTCCTTACCCAAAAGCGCCAAAATGAGCCAAACTTTTCTCACTTACCCCAGCAACAGATTTTTATTTTCACTAACCCAATTCAAAGTACAATGACAAATATACCCTCAGTTTACTTAAACAACTTCATTTTATGCCATTCTCTCATATCTCTCTCTCTCTCTAGCACATCACGATACTCTCTCTCTCTCTTCCTTTTCCAGTTGTCCTGCGAGTTCTCGATCAAATCCGATATCAGAACTCGATCAAATCCAGAAATCACAGTCCGTCAGAATGTGAGCTCGGAGAGTTATGCTCTGTCCTAGCCGTCGACCTTGAAGAAGACCTCCGCGAGTTCTCGATCAAATCAGATATCAGAACTCAATAAAATCCAAAAATCACAGTCCGCCAGAATGTGAGCTCGGAGAGTTATGGTCTGCCGCCGCCGTCGACCTCGAAGAAGACTCCGAAGCACCGCCGCCACGCGAAGAAGACCTCCAAAGCTTCGTCGCCACATGAGGAAGATCTCAGATTCCAAGCTCTGTTGCCAAGCGACATGCACTCCGATTCCAAGCAATGGCGACCTAACCCTGCTATCAAGCTGCCCCAGCAAAGGAAGCCATATGATTTGAATTTGAAAATGGGTTTGGTTAGGTAGCAGATGACGGTGGGTTTGCTCCAATTTGGTGCCCAAATCAGATTTTTTTTTTTTTTTATAAGTAACGAGACAGAAGGAAAGGAAAAAAAGTTTTGAATGTCTATTGGGGGGTAATAGACGTCTATTGGAGGGCAATAGACGTTTTCAAATTAATATAATCTCTTCGTTTTTTCTTTAATCAAAGTTTTTTTTGTCTAATTTTAGGAATATTAGTTCTCATTCCGGCTACCGAAAGTTCTATTGGAGGGCAATAGACGTCTATTGAGGGGCAATACATGGCCAATAGTCGTCTATTGGGGGGCAATACATGGATAATAGTCGTCCATTGGGAGGCAATAGACCTCTATTAGGGGCAAACAAATATTTCCGGTGAGATTTTAAGCAAATTCCGGTGGGCGGCAGCCAGTGACTGGATTCCGGAGGCCGGTAACCGGAATCTGGCGACCGGTGACAGGATTCTGGCGAAAGTTGGCCGGATTTCGGTGACCGGTGACAGGATTTCAGCGACAGGTGACAGGTTCTGGCGAAGTCTCCTATGGTTTCTCTCTCTCTCTCTCTAATTAATAAAGGGATGAGGGGTAAAATGGTATTAAAAAAAATCAAAAAAAAAAAAAAATCTTAATGGGTCTTCCCTAAGACTCCCTTAGAGTGTATTGTGTAAGAGGGAATTAAAAAAAACTTAATGGGGTAAGTGGGAAAAAAATGCCTAAAAATGAGGTAAATGGTCAAAAACCCTTATTTATAAAGCTATAAAAAAAAACAATAATTGGGCCCTCTCAATCACATGTGAACGGCAAATGTATCAAAGAATAAAAAAAATAAAAAATTGAACGCAGAAAGAAGAAAAGAATATATAGGTTGGTCATTTATATGTGTAAATATAAAACATGAGAAAAAAAAATTGGGGCCCTCTCACATTTGGGGTCCTGTGTTGTCGCCCTCATTGCACACCTTTAGAGCCGGCCCTGGGACTAGGGATGGTTGGTAGATACAACCTAGAAAGGACCCTGCACTGTATAATTTTACATTTTTACTATGCAGCATTTTCAATTAATTATCACACGGACATCAAGCCGAAGAATTATATCTTCAAAACTCCTGGCATAACACTGTCAAGAAAAAAAAAACTTACGCCAGGACTGAAGTCCCCGCAACAATAAAAAGGGTATACAACTCTAGCAAGTAATCTCTACTCTAGAACTCACTACCCACTTATTCAAAAATTGAAAAAAGAAACAAACATAAACTAAAAGAACTTTTTGAACTAAATACACAACTCCAAGAAGAAAAAATGTAGCATCGCCTATGCACGCAACTGTGGTACTTAACAACATTCCTCCCTCTCAGAGTATGCCACGCAACATAGTAGCCAAAACGGGAAGCAAACATTCTACATCTTCTCTTTCCCCATCTCCGAAGAAAGAGAGATGTCAAGAGAGGTAGAGGAAGAAGGAGTAAGATGGGTTTGTCGTCTTTGACTTGTTGCCCCGCCCCCTGCCATGGCTTTTCTTCTCCCTAGCAGCCAACAGCACTTGCACCTCCACCAAGCCATCTTCCTTCCAACGCTGCTGCAGCGGGCACACAACCCCTACATGGTTTTTGAGAAAATATATAATTTCATTCATTTATCCAAGGCCAAAAGGCACGTACATCAAATACTGTCTTATACCAAAATCATAAATGGTATAAGCTACTAGACAAAGAACATGTGACCCTCACTGTTAACACATTCGCTCCCTTATTGAGCCTAACCATAAGAAAGAAATCCTCCCTACCAACTTCCCATGAAGTAGTAACCTAGTCGCCTAGAAACCTCATTTTGTGTACAACTAGATAAACTAAGATGAAAGTAGTAGAAGACTCAACTTCTAGTAATAGGCAAAGAAATCTGGAAAACCTAAAGCTTTCCTTGCCCTTGTCTCTAGGGCTGGGAACAGATCCAGTGCTAGCAAGATAAGTGATCTGCAGAGGAACACCATCAAGTTTCTTGTTGGCATGTTGCGTTTTGTTCTTGCTTCCAAGAGGCCTACTGAACTTCTTTTTGAGAGTGACCAAAGTAAGATCGCTATCCTCCTCAATGAGGCTGAGTGCCTCCGCCTGCAGTGTAGGAATCTTGCCACCCAAGATTGTTTTGAATTTCTTGAGAGAAGGATGGCTATCACCGTTGTTTGTACCTATTTTTTGGAAATTGGCCAGTAAACTCTTAGCCGATAGATGAGGAAATTACCATGTTTTTATCGTTGGTATCTCAATAAATTTTCATTTTTATGAGATATTAATTTTTGGAGAAGAAATTAGAAGGCAAAGAAAGTAGGAAACAATGGCAATACCTATTTATTGGAGTAATTAATATCGAGATTTGATTGACTTTGAAGGTATTAAAGACAATATTGCATAACTAAAAGCAAATAAATTATAATGGCACTACAAAAAGAAGGTGATTATGGTGTGATTAAGAAACGGAGCAATAAGGAGCGTAATGTAACGCCCTAAACTGCACCTCACCAGCTTAAGTACGTCACAGTGATGCGAGCCCCTAAAACATAAACCAAATGGTCGATTCACATCCTAGAAACCCGCAAGGCATTTTGTTTAACAAATTTTTCTGTAAGACACAGCGAAAACTTGTAAAAACTTTTGAGGTGAAATGCTTTAAACTGTTAAATTAAACTTGTTCGTCCAAAACTTGATATGACGAACTTTCAACAAGTTTTGGGAAACAATTTTCAAAGAAGTAATAGTCAAGATAAACCCGAAACCTGGTTTCCGTTACGATGATTAAACGAACTAGTTTCCGTGACACCCAGCTCCGTCCAGTCCAATCCAGTTATCAGTGCACAATACCTGCAACCATACTGTTGTAGGGGTGAGCATTCGTCCTCGCTGCTCAGTAGGGGCTTCACCCTGGTTAGGTTTGAAAAATGACGCATAAATAATAATTTTGGGTTCCCAGTATGAAAATGTACTTAAACCAATTTCTTTTGAGGAACAACAAACTTAAATATTTTTCAGACTAAAAAACTGATGCATGAAACTCAATTACCAATGCATGGAGTACAAATACATACGGCGCCAAGTAATACCTGATGACCCACTATACGACCTTACCTCAAATTAGTAAATAACTAGGTATGCGTAGCGAGAGCGTCCACTACCTAGCTACACACACGAAATCGGGTCGTCATTGTGATTGCACACTGTCTGACCAGTGTAGCTAACCATCCAGAGGTCAAGGGAATCGAACCCAAGGAAGTCAGTGCCACCCTTCGCTCTCAAGCCATCAACATCTCTTACGGTTTGGTTAGTATGCATTGCATTTTAATGTAACCAAACCATTCACCTTATCATGCATCACAATTAAATTAAATATGAAAAACAACTAATTGAGTGAGTCCCGAGTCCAGTACCTGAATTCCGATGCTTATCTTTCACTCCGTCCGAGAGCCACGAGTCTTCCGTTCCTAGGATAACTGGAGTCCTAAGTCCATCATAATAATCGTTAATAACTCATTGAACAAATATTAAAGTTTTGACGATTAAAGAATCGTCCGGCCAAATTTTCCTGATTTGACCAAGATTGACCAATGTTGACTTCGCGACACAACATGCTTTAAGTGCCAACAATATCACTAAACGTAGTTTTATCGACCAGATACAAAATTCTGACCAACCATGACAATATTGGACAAATTCGAATATCGGCTAATTCCAATTCACATTAGGTGCACCCAAAACTACTAAGGGCACCCAACCTCACTTTACTTTTCACTTCAACCAAGTTTTAATTCTGTGCACAAAGCTTGGCATCCACTTAAATATGAATCCTACCGAAACTTACTTCACCCATCAACAGCTCCGATCACTACCACACATGTACTAAGCAATTGTTCCAAACAATTATATACCCAATTCATCTAGTTTATGTGCAAATACCAATTCTCAATTAATTACACTTTTCGATGATTAGTTGATGACTTGGAAAATGATGATTAGTTGATGACTTTTTTGTAAGACCCACTTTTCGATTACATTTCCGCAAATCAACCATTAGATGTTTAGATATTCATGTATAGATAATTATGAAATATTTCAACCAAACTGAAAATCGTTAAGGCATTCATAATCTTAATTTATCAGCTATGAACATGAACGGTTCATGTCTGACAGATTTGGTTGGTCCATCTATTTGATCTAGTTCGGTACATTAACAATTAACAATTTGGAAGAAAATTTTCAAAAGTGATCTACTCATGCATACATCTAATCTAACGGTTGATTTGTTGTAATGTAATCGAAAAATGGGTCTCCCAAACTATTGATTAAAAAGTATTCAACTAATCTTCATTAATGTGGTCCTCATTAGAAGGACTCCTGTCAATTGTAATTATTTTTCTAAACCATATGTTTGTAATTTGACAAGACTTGCCTCGAATTTTATTTTGAAATCTGAAGTGGCCTTGTGGGGCCAAACTTTTAAAAAAAATCTACCTAAAATTTAGCAGAATTTCTCCTAAAAATGGACTACCCAAAACCTGTAAAAGCAAACTTAACACTCCTAATAGCAAAAATCCATCCTTAGTCCCTGGAGCCTACCTGCTCCCCATGATATCAACCACCCCCCAACTCAAACATTAGAGGGGTTATAGCTCGTTCAATCTCAATCAAACATATACATATCATAACGCACATCACAGCCCCCAAAAGTCAATCATAAACATATATATCATAACCAAAGTTTTAAAAAACGCTAGGCGCTAGTCAGGCTGTGAATAGGGAACCAGCGCCCAGACGCCAAGGTGGGGGACTAGGCGGCGCCCAGGCGGTTTTGTATTTTTTTAATTTTAATTTTAATTTTTATAGCATTGAACTAAATACTTATTTAATTAACTATTTTTTTAACTAAATACTTATTTAATTAACTAAAGGTAGTAGAATTGACTGACAAAAAATATAGTATTGGAATTGGCTGTGTATTCTCATTGATAATAGGGGCCTCTTTATATAGAGGATTACAATGCATAGAATCTCAATCATACAAGGAAAGTAATTCTACATTGATTAGGATTCTAGATCCTTCTAATTAAATCCTATTACCACTAGGTCAAGTAACCTAGAGTTTGGACTAAACACAAATTAGGTTTTCCTTGAACACTCCCCCTTGTGTTGCCCAAACGTGGTGCTTCTCTCGTTGCCTCATTAAAAACCTTGCCGAGTAACAAAAACCCAGTGGGACAAAAATAACCTCGGTCGAAGGGGAAAAAGAGCACAACGTCTGCTTCTCCCCCTGATGACTACGATCATGGGAGTTCAGATAATTTCCGCAAGTCAATTCTTGCCACATGTTTCTCGAACATGGATTTGGGCAATGACTTAGTAAACAAGTCTGCCTCACTATCCTCAGATTGAAACTAGTTCACTTTGATCTAGAGGAGTGGCTGTTGTTGCTGATTATGCTTGGTGTTGTGGCTGTTGATGTAGTCTTGTCTCATTTGTTCAAAACAAGTAGCATTATCCTAAATGCTCGTAGGCTCATCCGTGGTAAACTTCAAACCACAGCTACTCGAACATGCGTAATTAT
Organism: Rosa multiflora; assembly: GCA_002564525.1. Classification (NCBI taxonomy): domain Eukaryota; kingdom Viridiplantae; phylum Streptophyta; class Magnoliopsida; order Rosales; family Rosaceae; genus Rosa; species Rosa multiflora. The sequence goes on along the minus strand of BDJD01001139.1, from coordinate 158,194 downwards.
GGATCCAATCCACATACATTCACGAACCACTTC
>BDJD01001139.1:129355-142477 GCA_002564525.1 Rosa multiflora | reverse complement strand
GGGCAGGCACAGGGGTGCGCAGGACAGTGACCGGTTCGGATTTTCCGACGACCGGTTCAGGTCGATTCCGGCCGGTTCCGGTGGTTCCGCCGCCGGTTCTGGGCTCCTTGGGATTAGGGCTTCGATATTTGAGGCGGTGGTTGCAGGATTTTGAGGGCTACGAAATTAGGGTTTCAGGGTTAGAGGCTCGTGCTGATAACGTGTTGTAGAGAAACTGAATTTGAGAGGAATTTGCTGTGTATTCTCATTGATAATAGGGGCCTCTTTATATAGAGGATTACAATGCATAGAATATCAATCATACAAGGAAAGTAATTCTACATTGAATAGGATTCTAGATCCTTCTAATTAAATCCTATTACCACTAGGTCAAGTAACCTAGGGTTTGGGCTAAACACAAATTAGGTTTTCCTTCAACAACCAGAATATTTTTAGTCAAGATTTGGAAAGTAGTTCAAATAAATCTAGGTTATTATTATCAGGATTCCATTTGGTGTGACGTGATCCCCATGAAGGCAGCACATATACTTCTTGGAAGACCTTGGTTATTTGATCGAGATGTGCACCATTGTGGAAAAGAAAATACATATTCTTTTTTCTTTCACAAGAAGAAGGTTGTCTTGAAACCTATGAGAACAGTTGACATGGAGAAATACAGGGGAAAGATGCTCAGGAAACCTGATGCACCCAAGAGAAAAGTTCTTCATCTTCTTATGCTGAAGTCGTTTCAGCTAGAGCCTAGTGGTTTCGGAAGGGGATTCTACACCTTTAACTCGCCGGAGTCGAGTCTTTCAACAGGGGGAGAATGATGAAGAATATGACCAGAATATTTTTAGTCAAGATTTGGAAAGTAGTTCAAATAAATCTAGGTTATTATTATTAGGATTATTTCTTTAGGATTCTTTTAAGCATAGGGATATTCCTAGTTATTCTAGAATTGGCTGAGCCTCCCTATATATAGAGGCCTTTGTAGTCTTTTATGGGCAGATTTGAGTTAATAAAAATTGAAAGCTGTTGCTTCTCTCCAGGTTTGTGTGATGCAACCTAACCTTAGGTGTGATGCCTAGAAACCCTACTGGTGTAATGCTAGTAGTTTTATCCCTTTTCTTCTTAAGTTTCTTATTCTAAAACCCTTTTCTTTCTAACAATTGAGACTGCTGCAAATAAACCCTAGTATTGGAGTTCTTTTGCTACTTGTCCTGCATCAGTGTATTGTCTGTTTTCCCTACTACTAGATAGGCTACAGCAGTAGGTTTTGTTTCGAACATGATTACCATTAAGCATAGTTTCTGAAATCAAGCGGGAGGAGTAGTCCACTTTGGGCTAAAATTGGCTAGGCCATTTGTTTTACCTTAAAGCAGTATGCTTTGATTCAATTGTAGACAGCAGACTTGAAAACCCAACTTTCAAAGTTGACATAGACCATAAAGGTTCTCTTCTTTCTCCCCATCTGTCTTTTCGCTGCTAGTGAAATGGACTAGTTCACGGGTTTCCTTCAATACCTTCCAAAATAATCCCAGTACTCCAACTCCTCAATCTCTGAAACCACTCTCACCCATCACAGTACCTGTTTCCAATCCTTTTAGCCAAGATATATTGGAAACACCAGACCAGATATTCTACACCTAAAACTGGCCTTGGGCTACTGTAAAAGCCGAACATGATTCACACATCCAAGGAACTGCAATTTGGGTAAAACAGTGTGGATTAACAATAAGACGTAAGGGAAATAATTTTGCGGGTCACCAGTAGGTGTTGGCTTGTCCCACTGTCACTATTGACATATATATTCTTCAAATCCTTGATAGTAATGTAGCAGGTAAAAGCGCCAAGGTTCAAACTGGGCTTACTGTTGGTGAACTGTATAGTGGAGTCAAGGGTTTCCTGCTGGTATGGGTGGCCATCTTAACTGTGGTAGGTGGTAACAGGCTTTTGTTAGAAAATATGGGTTTGCATTAACCAAAATGAGACTGTACCGGCAACAAGACATGATGGTTTTCTTCAACTAGTACAAGGCTTTCAAGGAGGGAATCATAAACTAAACCAAGTAATATATCAGTGCTCACCAATTCCTAGATGAAAGTTGATACAAGTCTTACTTGTAGATATTGAAAATGACAAACTAGGATTCATGATAGTTTCATCTCTCAAAATTATTATAGGTGGAGCTGGAACCAGACATCTATCAGAAATTGACAATGCTAAAGAGACTAAAATTATCGATTCTCTAAAACAAAAAGTCTGCCATGTTTTACTCTAGAACAAACACAAGGAAAACCCAGAAGCCGCCATTAATGGCACCATCATTGGTACAAAAACAGTACAGCATTGAAATACACATTTGGGATGAAAGGTGTTCATTAGAGAAATTCCATGTTGTAAAAAGTAGTAGGCAACAAGGTAAAAAGAGTGTGGTTTTTGGGATTAAGTTTGAAGGTTTTTTCCAATGAAGAATGCGGGTTTTCACAAATTGGGTGCGAGTCAATGACTTCATTGCTTGGTACCCAATAAGATCTACAACTTCCCCAGCCCAACCCAATACCTGGTTGACTAAGAGTTCATTTTTAAAACAAGCTAAACAGAAAACTAATACAGATCTCTCAACAAGGCATGAAATGATCCGGCAGGTATATTTAACAGTCAAAAAATAAGCACATAGGCATAAATTGATCCCAAGAGGTTGAATTCAACAATAAAGTTATATGCACATTGGAAATCAATTGGTTCAAAGAGAATTATTGACAGGACCCGCCCTGGATTTCACCCTGAAATCAGAGGTGGCCCTGCGGGGCCCACCTTAGAGATAACTCTACTTAGAATTGGCCGAGTCACCCCTAAAGTGAACTACCCAAAACTATTAACTCACAAAATATCAGAGCCAAATGAAAAAGTGCTGAAGCTATTCGTCAGCTATGCCTCGAAACACGTACGCCCGACCTCAACTAATAACGCCTGTAAACTGGGCATTAGAAACCGAAAGGCCCAGGGGAAGGTAGACGAAAAACGTTAGCGTGAGTGGTCAAAAATAAACAATTTAAAAGAGAGAGAGGATTTCATATTTTCCCACATTTATTCCTTTAAAAACTCGATGCATGCACAAATGGTAAAACACATTTAGCTTTAAATCCAAGGATTTCAAAACGATAAACCGACTAGCCTCGCTAGTAACAACACGCTGGGACACGCTAAAAGAATAATTAGATTATCAGCAAGGCATTCCCAATGCCAAAACCGAAAGTCGATAAACAAATAGGAAATAAATTCATCGAAATCCCATTTCGAAAATCTTTCCAAAAATCTCAAATCAACGAATTTTAACATAAATCACAATTTCAAAATCGAGCATAACAACTTTAATTCGAAAATCCAATTGACATAGTAATAAAATTTTTAAATCCGTTTAATATGCTCGATAAATTAAAACAATGATTTAAGTCACTAATTCATTTCCCAAATCAAATCAAGACAAATCAACAATTGCATGCATCCATATTTAAAAACAAAGGTCCACTCACAGTACTATTGGGCGACCACGCAAACGAGTTCCTTCATCTAGCCGTAGCTCGCAACATTACCCTGTACACAATTATATTTCCGTAAACGGCAATCCGATAAAATAAATACGAACTTAAACGAAACCCGAAAATCCCTATCTCCAATACTTCTCAAATTCCACCCAAATCTCTTCCACAACACCAATTCCTCAATTTACATATTCCACAACGAAAACGAGGGAAATCCAACGGCCGGATTTCACACAATTCAATCACAAAACTCCGAACTTCGGAAATTCACAAACAATTCCAAACTCCTCCAAAATTCACCAAACTTCACATACAAGCCCTACAACATTTATACAATTTAATGGGCTAAAGACTAGAATCAAAACACTGCCCTACATGCTGCAGCCGCCGCCCACTCCGATGGCCACCAAACTTTGGTAATAGCACCTACTCAACAGACCCAACAACTTTCTCAACTGAGACAAAGTCAGAAAATGAGTAGAAGTACCTCAACAATTAAGGAGAAGTTGAACCCGATCGGTGAATAGTAACCCAGAAATTCATCTCTTCGATTCTTCCTCCACGCTGCAAATCGTGGCTCAAGGCTAGGGGCAAAACGATCCTTGGCAAAAATCGAACTTCGACGCCTGTTTAGTAGCCAGAGACTGCCGGAATTTGAAAATATCGGCGTTGACCACTTCTGCTACAGTGAAAATTCAAGAACCCGATGCGTCGTTTTCCGGCCAAGCCGCCGTGGGGAGGTTGGGTAGGAGTAGAGGAGTCCAACGGTGCCACTCGTTCGTCCCCAGGTGGCCGGAATCGTGAGGTGGCCGGAGTTGCAGAGAAGAGGGAGAGAGACGCGGGAGGAGGAGAGAAAGAGAGAAATGAAAAGTTACCAGCTGCCACAATAAAAATTCAAATATATACTACTTACCATAAACAGTAATTTTCACATTTTCGCTTATAACTTTCACATACGAGCTCCGATTTTACGTACAGCATATGCACGCGCTCGGTTTAACGTCCCCTACAACTTTCATGAAGAACATTTTCTGAAATTTTGACCCGAATAAAAAGTCAACTTTTAGGGCCACTAAAAGAATCGAAAACAACGTAAAAGTGAAAGTAATTGTTGTTTACCGTCCAAATGACTAGTAAACAGGTAAATTGAGATACGGGACGTTACAATTATAATCACAGAAGATCTAAAAAAAAAAAGTAAACTTGCCTGTTTAGCAGACCCCATCTCCTTTCATCTCACTAAAAACAATTATGTGCTGAAATTGCAAAGCAATACGACATCATCAATAAAAAAATTTGAGGTTGTATTTGATACTGGCAAGAATTGAGGTTAGATCCCCAAATTTCACATCTCGAGGAAATTTATGATTTATCTTTGACAGGCGAAGTGAGGTCGGAGGCAGATCTAGAGACACAAACTTATGTGTCGAGAATTTCGAATGGTTTTGATTTCAAATGTGATTTTTGCGTCTCTCTCCAACTCCCTTGCGCAAATTAATCTAAACAGTCTTTTCAACAACAAAAAATAAAAAAATTTCTAATGAGTAGTTATCGGATACTTCGCAGTTTATTGTGGTCTCCATAAGGGCTTCCTCTAATGTATTATTAGTTTATTACCAGGCCGGGCCTTATTATATTTTTAAATAATAACGGGCCGGATCGGATCGAGCTTTATTGTAAATTGAAGTATCCAAGCCCGTCCATATAAAGCAGGCTTTGCGGGCTTTTTTTATAAATAAATCTTTAAAGACACTAATTTTTTATAAATCTATATTTATATATCATACACTCTTATAGCTAAATTTAAAGTTATTGATTTTCCTTATTCTCCTGCAAATATGTTGATTGTAGTGTAGGGAAATAAGGGTCTCCCGCAAAGGATTAAGTTAAACTAAAAGCTTCAACAAAAGTCACAAAACGTGACTGCAGTTCCTACTGAACATTAGTCGAAAAACAAACTAAAAACCTAAAGCAAACATGAAGTGGAAGATGAATATGTAGAAACCAACCGTTCGATGGAGAGATTGTAATGTTTTATGGTGGTTGTAAAAAATTCAGCCAATTTAGTTCTCGTTTTGAATCCGATCAATTAGGTCAAACTTAGTTACTCTTATAAACCTATATTTATATATCATACATTCCAACGGGTAACCTCTATCAATTCAAATAAAATGGAAAAACCGACCGTTGGATGAGATTATTATAATAAATTATGAGTGTTGTAAAAAATTTAGCTAATTTCACCATAATTTCGAATCCGATCGAATTGGTCAACCGTTGTCACTTGTATGTCTTCTTGGTTGACCGATGACATGGCGACCACGAAACGTGCTTATTTTTCACATCATGTATGTAAATATTCATTTAATGGATGTGCGTGGACATAAGATAAAAATTTCAATTTTAATTACAAATACGTTGGCCTATACCAATTTTCCTCCTAAAGTTGTATAACTTGTACATTGCATTTAACTTGTTGAGGTTCATTCTAAAGCAACCATGAAGTGAAAAATGAATTCGGAGAAACCAACCGCTCGATGGAGAGATTATAATGTTTTATGGTAGTTGTAGAAAAACCAGCCAATTTGGTTCTCGTTTCGAATTCGATCAACTAGGTCAAACTTAGTTACTCTTATAAACCTATATATATATATATATATATATCATACATTCCAAAGGGCAACTTCTATCAATTCAAATAAAATGGAAAAACCGACTATTGGATGAGATTATTATAATAAATTATGAGTGTGGTAAAAAATTTAGCAAATTTCACCATAATTTCGAATCCGATCGAATTGGTCAACCGTAGTCATGACATGTGGAATATATTTGCACATATTCTATATAGAAGTATGAGAACTTTCAATTTCACCATAAGCCAAATTACAACAAATTCACACTCACACACACACACACATATAACATATACATTAACAGATACATTAATACACACACACACACATACATACATACATACATATATATATATATATATATATATATATATAAACACACACACATATATAAACATGTCTAAAAGTTATGGATCTTCAATAACGATGATGTGGCACACTGAAGATTTCCAAATATATGTGCTGGGCCTTCTAGACATGAACTTGTAAAAGATGTTGTAGATTCTCGTACAAGCTGAACTGTCTTAACTTAAATTGTCATTACTCCTTCTAGAAAAGTCAGAATCGTAAACCGTAAAATTACTCAGAAACTAGACACATGGGGCTTTCCGTGCATATAGGGTACAACTCCAAATTCGATCCGAGCAGTTTCCAGTAATTCAGCGAAGTTAGGTTCTAGACATGAACTTGTAAAAGATGTTGCAGATTCCAGTCCAAACTGAACTGCTTTCACTTAAATTGCCATAACTCCTAGAAAAGTCAGAATCGCAAACCGTAAACTTCCTCAGAAACGAGATACATAGGGCTTTCCTTGCATATAGGGTACAACTCCTAATTCCATCCGATCAGTTCCCAGTAATTCAGCGAAGTTAGGCGTTCTGCACAATAGTTTATGTGTTAGTTAGCTTAGCTTAGCTTCTTTTCTTCTTTCTTTAAAACACACCTGCAAAGACACTAAACTAACGTAAATGAACCATAAATAAGGAGAACTAAACATATATACCAAGAGAAAGAGCCAAAGAGGCATAGAAATATAAGAAAATATGAGCACATTAACATATATATATATATATATAATATAATAGTTTACGGGCTTTTACAGGTCGGGCCAGGTTTTTGCAGGCTTTTTGGCTGGGCTCCATCCTCCCACCGAGGAGGGCTTTTTGACTGGCCTGGCCGGTCTTTTGGCCTTGTGGGCCGACGGGCCTCCATTGGCCCATTTGATCCGCAGGCTTTTTGATGAGGCCTAATTATTGCGAACTAGCGGAGCCCATGTGTGGATAGAAGTTACAGGTAGTGGAAAAATTTATCGTACAACTACCACATTTTTTTTATTCTTTTGTTTTTTATTTTACAATTTACCATATTATCCTTATTGATTAATTATATTTCATAGTTTTTTAATACATAAAAGTTAAATTGGTAAAAAAAATTAATTTTGGAGAGCAAGCTCTACTCTCTTAATAATAGTATCGATTTGCACAAATTTTAGGGGACCCATACAATTAAGTCTATTATTTTGGTCTCTCTCCTTTTTTTTTTTTTTTTGGGTGTGGCTATTGCCACCCTATAATTTTATTTAGTCATCCTACTTGCTCATAAACTTTACATTTTAATTTTAATTATTAGATTTACTTAGCTAACTCATTTCTCTTTCCAAGAATATCCTCCATCATATGACATATCAAATTAAAAAATAAATTTTGTTTAACGAAAATTTCTCATTTAATTTATATAGACTAAAAAGACATACGTATTCAAGTAAATCCAGAATATGTGTCTGACCCAAACTCTAGGTTACTTGACTTAGTTGTAATAGGGTTTTGAATTAGAGATATTCATAGATATCCGATTAATTGTACGATTATCTTTCCTTGTACAATTCGGATTCTATGTCTTGTAATCCTCTATATAAAGAGACTCATATTATCAATGAAAGCACGACTCAATTCTTTCCCAATTCAGTTTTCCTTAAACACGTTATCAGCACGAAGCCCTAACCCTGAAACAAATAACCAAACCCTGATTCAAGAAGCTAAAACCCTAAATCCGAATACAAAACCTTGAAACATTTTCTGCCTCCGCTACACAACGTGAAGCCCTTGACCCCAGGAATCCAGAACCGGCTGCAGAACCACCAGAACACGTCAGAAACCTACTGAACCGGCCACTAGAAGCTCCATACCACCCGCGGAAAATACTCTACCGGTTCACCACGTTTCAGACCTCCGATTGCTACAAAATTTTGCCACCAGAAGCGATTCGATCAGAGGATTCAGGAACCGGAAGAAAACTCACGAAAACCTGCCTAAAAGTAACTGAACCGGTCGACTGAACCTCCTGCAGAAAGAAAAAAAAAAGAAAAAAAAGGAGGAAGCCAGAAGCCCAATTCAGGTCCACTGCCACGTCAACTTAGGTGACCCACAACCACGTTAGCTTCGGCGCTGCCACATCAGCTAAGTACTGCCACGTCACCTTCGGATCTGCCACGTCACCCCGACACTGCCACGGTAGCTCCGGTACTGCCACATCTCCTCTGGCAACTTTCCGACAACTTTCCGGCCACTTTTCTGGTGTCTTTTTTAGGCCAGATTTTCCAGCGATTGTTTTTGGCAACCTATTTCGAGGTAGTTTTTACTAAAAGTTCCCATTTTTTGAGTTTTTATTCAATTTCTCTTCTTTTTCTCGGGGGCTTACAAAGTCCCTTCTTCTACCCCCCTTTCTTCATCATAGGGGAGACCTAATTAAGCCGAACTGTGGGAGTTCGTGCTCACTCCAAGCTTGGAGCTTGTTGAGATCTCCAAACTTAGAGTTTGTAGAGAATTTATGATCGACCACTTGCATCATTGTTTCGATCTAATCCAACACCAAACATATATCGCCTAAGTTCTTTTACAATCAGCAATAACAAACACTTCTAAATATTGAAGTGAATCAAATCCGTTCAGAGGATAATGTAGCGAACTTGTTTACCAAGTCGTTACCTAAATCCACATTCGAGCAACATGTGAAGAGCATCGGATTAGGAAAGTTATCCGAACTCCCATAATTGTAGAAATCAGGGGGAGACCTTGACATCAGGGGGAGGTATGATGTCTACATGTTCGATCTCAAAAAGTGAAGGACGTGTTGTGCTCTTTTTGCCCTTCGACAAGAGTTATTTTTGTCCCACAGGGTTTTTGTTATCTGACAAGGTTTTTAGTGAGACAACGACCAAAGCGTCATCACCGAGTTTGAGCAGCACAAGGGGGAGTGTTGAAGGATGTCGACTACTCCACATTCACACGCGTTGTGCTCTTTTTCTCCTTCGACCAATGTTGTTTTTTCCCACAGGGTTTTTATTACTTGACAAGGTTTTTGACGAGGCAACTTAGAAGCGCATAGCAGAGGCAACACTATTGACAAGGAATATCCAAGGGGAAGTGTTGTAAATGATAATGACTATTCATGCAATAGGTATTGCTTAATGTATGCAATTGATAGACTCGTAATGTATGTGATTGACAGACTCGTAATGTATGCGATTGACATACTTGTAATGTGCGATTTATTAGTATATCTATAATGTATTGCATTTTGTATACATGATGTAACCCTATATAAACCTCATGGTGAGATGAATACAATACAATTTTCCAATTCTCTACAACACATCTTTTTTCTTCTTCTTTTTTTCCTACTGCAGCAGCAGCTCTCTTATAGCCCATTATGCACTTCCTCCCACCTGACAAGTCAATTTGGAATGAAAAAGAAGTAATTGAGTCACCAATTTAGGAGGTGTTTCAACAACGTTTACACTCTACTTCTCTAACTAGATATAGACGATTCTAAAATGACTGGAAAGACATTTGGGATGGCTGGAATATAGAGGAAGAAAAAAAACAACCAAGAATAGAAAAGAATACAGTTGAAATTTATTACATACCTTTTCACTAAAGAACTGAAATGTTGTTTATCATTGAAGTGGACTTGGTTCTTGTTGTCTAAGTGGTAAGCAAAATACGAAAACTGGAGGCACTTCTCCACATACAAGTATTCCAATGAAGGGCACTCAGTTTCAATAGTACCACCTTCAGTGCAGAACCTTGTGAGCACCGGAAGATCTATCAAAGCTAACTTCTTCAACTTCAGAAGTTTAATCTTGCTGTTCAAGCTATTGCTTGCTTCAATGACTCTGTCCAAGCTAGGACAGTGCTCTATGGAAAGGTCTTCCAACTGACAAAGACATTCAACTACATCTATTGTGAAGAGATTTTTCAATTCCTTGCACTCGCAAATTGCCAAAACTTTAAGATTCTGGAAGATTACACGCGGAGCAGGACCATTACATATGCTTACTAGTTCGTATAGAGCAGACAATCTCATCTCCCTCAATTTCCTCAAGAAAATATTTTCTGGATCAAGCCCTTCATCAGATCCAAATACATATTTCATTCCTTCCAGATTTACACAAATGATTTCTTCCAGATTTTGTAGTCTCTGCAACAATGTTGATGGTAAAAGTGCATTCACCAAGCTACGACAAGTTTGCACTTTCAAGAACTTGAGCTTGCGTAGGGACCCAGGTGGTAGCTCACCAACACATAACTCCTTGAGGGAATATAAGCAGTGCAGATGCAACTCTTCCAAGTTCTCAAAAACTGGTTTATTTGAAACCCGTGTCATTGTGTTGATTATCTCTTTCAAGTTCTTACGGTTCCCGTTCACAGAGAGATATTTCAGTGCAAGTAATCTGCCATGGTCATATTCCCTAACGATGTCATTCAAGTCTTCGCAATCTGTGTACTCTAGCTTCTCCACCTTCTCTGTCACAGCGCTGATAAACCAATACGGTAAGCTTCTGATTGTTGTGTCAAGAGTCAAGGTTCTTGAAAAACCATCATGTTGAGGGAGCGCCATGCAAGGGACGTGTCTGCTGATGCATATATCAAATTCTGCCCAATTCGGCATGTACTCGACACTTTTAGGCAAGCATGCGGCATCAGATATGTAAACTTCCAAAATGTTTAAATCCAACAAGCCAGTCAACTCATCAAAGTCAGCATTGGTTTCTTCATCAACTGCATCCTCAATTTTACTTCCCCACTTCCCAAACTGAAATTTCATGTGCAGTTCTTCCAATCTATACAACCTTGATATCACTTTAGATGGGATAGTTTCAAGATATCTACCAGTGACGTCCAACATCCTTAGACTGGTCAAATCTCCTATTTGTTTTGGAAATTTCTTAAGAGGAAGTTCTCTCATACTAAGAATCTTAAGTTTCTTATTAAGTTTTCCTAGAACGGATATGTTACTTAAATTCTTGCAAGAATCCAAATTCAAAGTTTGGAGGTTGGTTAGGAAACTGAATGATGAAGGTAGTGACGAAACACCAGTGAAGCTAAGATCAAAGACCCTTAGCGGATTAGGACTTTGCAAAAAGGTTTCTGGGATGTCACATATTCCGGCATTACTTTGTAGTAATAAAATTTGGAGTTTTGAACATACCAAATATTCGGGAAGCTTGTGAAGCTTGTTTCTCATGAGTGAGATTGTTGAGTAGGCTTCATGGGCATCTATTGGGCAGTTCAAGTTCCTGGAAGTGATTTCTGAGACACAAATGACATAGAATTTGTTAAGCAAAATCCCATCAAAACACAAACATGAATCGTAGCTACGTTCTCCAAATTTAATTAAACCCAAAAAAATAAGCAGAGCAATCAATAATTCAATATTAATATGGAGAGAGCTTGTGTGACTAAAAGAATTACTGACTTCAGCTGTTCAACAAGTTTTATGTCAAAGACTCAAATAGTAATCTGGATCCTTTACTTATATTTATCCCTCTGGTAATTAAGCTTTTTACCCTCCATCAATGTAGGAAATTTTACTTTCCTTAAACGATAGAAATGGTAGAAAAGCAAGTGGACGAGCTATGTTGGTGAGTATGGGCTGCAGTATGCAAATAGGATCTGAAACTAATATGATGTACAAGATAAATTCATATTAAACGGTTTAAACGCTGGGAAGTGTCTATCTGCAGAATATATAGAAGTAAATTCAGGTAATCCTAATTGATCACTGAATGGGCGATGGTACAGCAATGAAACCGACAATGAGGACTGAAGAAGTTAGTCATGTAAAAAAGATAATTAAACAAAAGGGGTGCAGTGGCATACCTTGCAGCCATCCTGCCTCTGGCCACTCCTCTAGTTCACAACCAGCTTTTACTAAAAACCCATCGCCTTCTTTGGGCAACGCAATGGACATGGCCAGATTTCGAATGCCATCAGTCATCCTTACGCATCCCTTCTTTCTACCGTCTAAAAGCAATCTAGAAACTTTGAGGTACTTGACCACAGAATGTGCTCTATCTCTGGCTTCTTGCATTGTATCATATTGAAACAAACCTTTTCCAATCGCATACTTGAGCAGATCTTCAATTGGGATATCATAATTTTCGGGGAATAGGCAGCATAGCAAGAAGCATGACTTGGCATCATCAGATGCCAATGAATGAAATGCGTCTTCCTCAGCTTCGAAGTTGACAGGTGGAGCTGTTTCATTCCATTTGTCCAAGCAGTCATCTCCAAATGCTGTTACAACTGCTTCATTCCATTCGTCCATGTATTTATCTCCAAGTGACCTTGCAGCTGCTTTTATTGCTTTTGGGAGACCACAGCATTCTCGAGCTACCTTTCTCGCTTCATCATAGGAAATGGTAGATTCATGAAAGGACTTCCCCGACGTCTCCATGAATAACTTCCAAGAGTCTTCCTCTGACAGAACATTGAGAGTGATCTGGGCATGGCACCCCATAGAATCGCAGACATTGCTTTTCCTTGTGGTGAGTATAACTTTAGAATTGCACCTTTGAAGCTCATTGTGACTGGGAATTCCAATGCTCGAGAGTTCAAAACTCTCCCAAATGTCGTCCAATATTATAAGCATCCTATTTCCTCTCATGATCCCCAGCGAAC
>BDJD01001139.1:104321-118598 GCA_002564525.1 Rosa multiflora | reverse complement strand
GGCCGGGTTTTTGCGGGCTTTAGGCGGGCCGGCCCTCGGCCCACCAAGGCGGGCTTTTGCGGGTTTTTTGACGGGCCGGGCTAAAAGCTCTCCGGGCCGGCGGGCCTCCATCGGCCCACTTGATCCGCGGGCTTTTTGATGAGGCCTAATCCAAAACAGATCAAAGCCACAATTTAACGCAATCAATCTTCTCGATTGTCGTGTTTAATTTCGGGCCTTCCTTCTTCAAGCCCAATACCCCTTCTTTCTTAGGCTGTGTTTGGTAGAGCTTTTCAGCTCATGTGCTTATAAGCCAGGTTCAAATTGGTGTTTGGTAACTCAGCTTATTGGCAGCTTTTTTCAGAAGCTGCTGTGGCTTCCTTAGAAAAGCAGAAGCTGAAGAATGCAGCTTCCGGAAGCCAGAAGCCACGGAAATACTGTAGCGGTAGTTACTGTAGATTAATGAAAAATCCTAAATGCCGAAATTTACCCTTCCAAGCTGAAACAATTTCAGCTGAACCATTCGTTAACCCTACGCTCATATCTTCCTCGTCACTGTTCCCCATCTCTCTCCCTCATCACACCCGCACCGCCGCATCCTCGCAGCTCCCCGTCACTGCCGCATCGTCGCTGCTCCCCATCACAGACGCATCAGCACGCAAGCATCTCTCTCCCTCACATCGTCGCTGCTCCCCTTCACCGCTCCCCGTCTCCGTCCGTCATCAGAGATCGCAGCCCCGACGTCGATCTACACATCCGTGTGTCCGTCGTCACAGATCTCCGACGCAAGCTCCCCGTCACCGCTCCCACAGATCGATCTCTCTCCCGCATCGATCTACCCATCTCTCTGTCCCTCATCACAGGTTCGGTTCTTGTTGTGATAGACAGCTTGTACTTTGGTTAGCTTGGTTTTTGGTTCATGAATCGGAGATAAGGTTGCTGCAAATAGGCATGAGTGATGATGATGATGATTTGTTGTTGTTGTAGCTTGTAGTTTGTATAACATGAATCTGAGGTTGTATCGAATTGCATGAATCTTCAGGTTGTATAACATGAATATGAGGTTGTATCGAATTGCATGAATCCCATTATTCCTAAAAAGTGGGCCGGTCAATTTGGGAGAAGCAGGGGCATGATTCATGGGATGGGGATAGGTACTTGAGAGTTATAAAGAAACAAAGAAAGAGGAAGAAGAGGAGAAGGAGAGTATGGAAATATTTGGACGGTCAATTTGGGAGAAGCAGGGGCATGAATCATGGGATGGGGATAGGTACTTGAGAGTTATAAAGAAACAAAGAAAGAGGAAGAAGAGGAGAAGGAGAGTTTGGAAATATTCTGAATATTGGTTGAGAATGATATATTGAAGTATCTCGTTCACAATTATGTAGTGATAAATTGTATGCATAAAAATTTAATGAAACCAGAAATTAAAATTATATGATTGTCCATATTTTTTTGTGACATATGTATCAAGGAGGTGGATAACAATAATCGTCCGCATACTCATTTTAATCCGCTTCAATAGCTCCTCAAGATCAAATACCGTACATTGGTAGAAAAGGAATACCAACCCAAAATGTTATGGCGGTATGTAATTTCGATATGCAATTTATCTTTGTATGTGCGGGATGGGAAGGGTCAGCTCATGATACAAGAGTATTTCTATCGGTTCTTCGAAATCCCGAAATGAATTTTCCTAAACCTCCACAGGGTAATATATTTAATTATAGTTATTTTTAGATAAATTTTATGATGCTTTGAATGAAGTTTTGTTAAAATTTTGATATTTCTTTATTTAACAGGAAAATATTATGTTGTCGATTCGGGATATCCTCAAATGAATGGGTTTTTGGGACCTTATAGAGGTCCAAGAGAACATTTTCAAGAATACCATAGGCAAGAATCAAGAAATGAAAAAGAGGTATTTAACCAAACTCACTCTTCTCTTAGAGGCGTTATAGAACACACATTTAGAGTATGGAAATAAAAATGGAAGATTTTAAAGGACATGCAAGGTTATTCATTTCAGAAGCAAGTGAAGATTGTCATTGCCACCATGACACTTCATAATTATATACGGAGACATGCAGATCGTGATAGACATTTTGTCCACAGTGAAGAAAGAGAAGGTGACGGGTCAAGTGGTGGGATAGAGATGGATGATGATGTAAAAGAAGAATATCATGGTCATGGTGCACAAGAAAGGAAAACAATAAGAAATAGCATTACTCTAAGTTTGATGAGTGCACGTAATAACGTGAACATTTAAATATGTTATGATATTTTTTGTGGTTACTTGATGTGAACTAGAAATCAATTGTTATTAATGTTACTAATATATTTGTATAAGTTACTTTTAAAATTGTCTAATATTAATCATATGGTCACCATGATTTATAAAAATTGAAAGTTGATCAAAATTAATAAGGACATAATAAAGATTAAAAATAATAACAAAAGCACTTGAACAACATTGTATTACCAAACAATCAAGGCAAAATAATCTCTCATGTCCAATTTGGTCATTCCACAAACAAAAAGCACAAGCCAGTTTGAGTTTACCAAACACTTTGTCACTGCTTTTGCTACTGACAGCACTTATAAAAAGCCAGTTTACCAAACACTCAGCTACTTTGCTTTTCAGCTACTTATTCTCAGAAATAAGCAAAAGCCAGTTTTTTCTCAAAGAACAGCCATACCAAACATAGCCTTAAACACCCCCTGCAACACCAACTGTGGGATCGAATTTGACGGGCGCTGTTGCAGATCTAGGGTTTTTGAATGGTGGGGACTATTGAAAATCTTCTGCTATAAGGACTCCGACTAACTTTCAGACTACCCTCGACAATTGCCGAGCACGCCAACCTTCAGATCTGATATCCCTGCTCTGCTCTGGTTTGGAGGCGTCAATGGTGAATAAGAGAGAACAAACACCGTAGCTTCCCTGATTTCCCCATATATAAACGACCTTACTGACAGTTTTTTCTTCTTCTTGGGTTTGACCATAGACTCTGAGTGTGCGTGAATCCACGCACTCTCAACTGAAGGCAGGTGGGTGGCTACCTGGGTGGGCTGAAGAATCTCTGCCTCTTTTGTGCCACAATCTGTAAGAATATCCATGCAGGGCTTGAGCCCAGCCCCAACCAGCATGCTCAGGTAAAAACTTGGAGATCCAATGTGGCTGGCAGAACCTTGGGAGTTCCAATTCATGAAGAGAAACCTTGTTCCAAGAGCTGACATTAAAAAGTATATAAAAAGGTAAAAACTGTTATCAACTCAGATTTCTACGGTTCTTCATTAACCCCTTTACCTTCAATGATGCCATTCCTTGATCTTTACAAAAACTTGGTGACCGCAATGAAAGAATTGTCATTGAAAATGACCCTTGCAAGCCTCCACTCACCGGCACAATAGTCTTGCAAACTCCCCGAGATGTCACACTATAGAAGTCACCATTGAGAACAACTTTCAACACTACAGAAGTCACCATTGAGAACAAAAAATTGTGGATCAACAGGACGGAGAAAATTAATACTGGCATTTTGGACAAGTGGGTAACAAAACTAGAAATTATTAGCCATTGAGATGATTCTCTTAGTCACATTCAAAAAAGATCCAACTGGATCATCTATCGATCTTTGAGTACTCGTATCTACTTATAGTTGGTCATCAAGATCAACTGAGAGCGGCAAAAGCATAGAGTAATTTCTGAGGATCAAAGTCATATCTCTTCCCAGTCAATTATCCATAGTAGTAGTTCATTGGCATTTGTATGTGCTCAGGCAATGTCTGTGAGGTAACGTGTAAAGATGAAACTCATATCTGTTCCTAGCACCACAACAAATATGGGCTAAGGCCACACTTGTTTTTCCACGGATAGAAACAATTGTGGAGGTGGGCTTAATTTTTGGCATTTCCACTGTTTGGGTTTCTATTCATTCCACTAACAGTTCATAATCGTGGGTGTGGAATAGTTTATAGTATTTTTTTTGTACTTGAGAATAGTTTATGGTTTTATAAGCTCTTGTGGCCCTAACTTAACATAAAGCTGACTTACTTCGACAAATTTGGACTCGGCTCGCACTCCCAACTTTTATTTACTGTTCTTATGCACATCTGCAAATGGATCTCGTTTTGTGGCCTTTCATTTCCTTCTTTCTTTCTTTTTCTTTCCTTATCTTTTCCCCTGCTTCTCTCTCTCTCTGTTTGATTTTTTCTGAATAGAAGAAAAATTGCAGAGCTAAAGATATAGCTGCAACCTTTCTAGACTTTGTTGAGTTTGTTTGCTAATCAGAGAAGCTCGATCACTAGTTCAGTGGCTGTCTCTTTGGTTTTGGGATTTTTTGTCTCATGATTAAAAATAAGCAATTCAAAGCTTAAAAAAATTTCTGACTTTACCTCATTTCCTCAGCTAGCAACTGGAGCTTGGGCTTTCATCTAGATCTGTGGAGAGTTTTTCATGCAGTCAATGAAATCTTTGAACAGAAAACAGTGATTTATGAATGGTGGGTCATTTTGTTTTACTTCTCATTTAGACTGAATCTATACGTGCTCATGTTCTTTTTTTTTTTGTTCTTTTTTTTTCTGTAAGTGGTATTGTAGTTCATATCTGGGTTCTGTTGGATCTGCTACAAGATCTTTGGCTTATTTTGATGTCTTAAGCTTTGATTTCTGTCAATGGTGTTATTGTTTATATCAGTCACCGACGCATCAGAGTATATGGAACCATCTCCTCAATCCCTCTTCAATTCAGGTGCGTTGTGCGTAAAGTTCAGTTCTTTCTCTAGGAATTGTTTGATATTTGTATGAATCTATATTCTAATTCTCAATTTGCCATGTATTGTGATCTAATCTAGTATTTCCTCTGATGGTTGGTTAAGCTGGAATTCCTGTCTATGATCAGAAACAATGAGGAGGATTCCAATATATTGATGTTTGATTGTTTTTTCGATTGTAATTGATGTTTGATTGTTGCTCCAGGTGACAGCATTGAGAAGATTTTCATATGGAGCAGAACTGCAGAAGAGACTTGGATCTGTAGAAGTAGAAGTAGAAGTAAAAGTAGCAGTAGAGGTAGAAGTAAAAGTACTGATGTATTGTAATTAGTATGAAAGTTAATGTTTGTATTTCAGTGAATTTGAAATTGAATATCCGATAATTCATTTCTCATCAATATTTTTTTTAATTTTTTTGTGAAAGAAGACACGAACAAGCAAATGTGACTACAAGAATATGATAATGATATAAAGCCACTTTCATGGGTCCCACATGTCTGAATTTGAAACCAAGTCACGAGAGAAAACATGCGTGTCTTTTCTATCAAAGCAACTGCTCCACAGCGCACTGACCCTCTAAAGAGTGGCTGCAACGTTGCTTTACCCATAGCCACTGTTAATCGTGGGTATTGGGGGGTCGAAGGTACATTCTTGTTCGTGGCTTTTGATCAAATTTGTAGTGGTGTAGTAATTGATTGGATTTTGTATGTGCTCAGGCATTGTCTATGATCACTAAAAGAAATAGAATTCATTGGTTTTTGTATATGCTAATGCATTGTCTATTACGAGTGAAAGTAGAATTCCTTGGTGTTTGTATGTGTTCATGCATTGTCTGTTTTCCCTACTACTAGATAGGCTGCAGCAGTAGGTTTTGTTTTGAACATGATTACCATTATGCATAGTTTCCGAAATCAAGCGGGAGGAGTAGTCCACTTTGGGCTAAAATTGGCTAGGCCATTTGTTTTACCTTAAAGCAGTATGCTTTGATTCAATTGTAGACAGCAGACTTGAAAACCCAACTTTCAAAGTTGACATAGACCATAGAGGTTCTCTTCTTTCTCCCCATCTATCTTTTCGCTGCTAGTGAAATGTAGTTCACGGGTTTCCTTCAATACCTTCCAAAATAATCCCACTACTCCCAACTCCTCAATCTCTGAAACCACTCTCACCCATCACAGTACCTGTTTCCAATCCTTTTAGCCAAGATACATTGGAAACACCAGACCAGATATTTTACACCTAAAACTGGCCTTGGGCTACTGTAAAAGCCGAACATGATTCACACATCCAAGGAACTGCAATTTGGGCAAAACAGTGTGGATTAACAATAAGAAGTAAGGGAAATAATTTTGAGGGTCACCGGTACGTGTTGGCTTGTCCCACTGTCACAATTGACATATATATTCTTCAAAGAGTTAATTACATATAAGCGCACATTTGAATGTCTTTTTAGCTATAAGGCCACCAACTAATTTTTTTTCCTCATAAGGCCACTAGATTAAAAATAGTGTTATATTTTAGATATAAAAACCAACATATTTATAAAAATGCCACTAGAGTAAAAAGTCAACAACCATTCTTTCTCTCTTCTCCGGCAAGGTCTCCGATCAACTCCGGCCGACTTCAGGACAACTCTGGCGGGTCTCCGGCCAACTTCCGACGGGTCTCCGGCGACTACAAAGCTACTGTCACCAATAACAAAAGCTACTGTCGCTAGCAAGAAAAGCTATTCTGATGAGATTTCAGGCAACCTCCGGCGAGGCCACAAAAGCTATTGTCACAAACATTAAAAGCTACTCTGATGAAATTTCAGGGACCTTCTATGAGGTCACAAAAGTTACTGTCACCAACACTAAAAGCTACTCCCACCAACAGCAAATATTACTGTCACTAGCAACAAAAGCTATTCTAATGAGTTCTCCGGTGAGGTACAAAAACTACTGTCATCAGTAATAAAAGTTACTGTCACCAACAACAAGAACTACTCTCAGCAACACTAAAAGTTACTCCCGCCAACAACAAAAACTACTGTCACCAACATCAGAAAGCTAATGTCACCAGAAACAAAAGCTACTGCCACCAGAAACAAAAAACTACTATCACCAGCAACAAAAACTACTATCACCAGCAACAAAAACTACTGTCACCAAAAACAAAAACTACTGTCACCAGCAACAAAAACTACTGTCACCAAAAACAAAAACTATTGTCACCAACAACAAAAACTATTGTAACCAGAAACAAAAGCTATTGTCACTAGCAACAAAAACAAAAGCTATTGGACCAGTAATAAAAAGCTACTGACATAAATACTGATTATACATGTTGACAATGTAACACAAATTCCAAACAAGAAATGCTAGAGATACGAAATCACAACAAGAAGAAAATTGAATTTCATTCAGTTTGAAAGGATATTAGCATAGACATAGATAGCTACTATCACTGTATTGAAAAACCACTATAATAGTTATAAAGAGCTATTGACTTGAAATTTCTGACATCAACTTGAAAAAAATACTAACATAAGCATAAAAAGCTACCATCACTGTATTGAAAAGCCATTATAATAGTTATAAAGAGTTACTGACTCGAAATCAATCAAAATGAAAAGGGAAAATTTCACAAACAGTACACCAAGTAAAGGCCACTAATAATTCTTATACACAAAGTTTCAAACCAAACATTTCGGTACACGAAATCTGAAACTAGACCCACTATCAGTACACGACGTCAATTTTTGACACCAAAATATCCATTATGCCCTCAGTTCTTTTTTTTTCTGTTCTTTTTTTTTCCTTCGTTTTTATCTCTTTCTTCTTCCTTCTTCCGGGCTCACTCCCTCACTCGATCTTTCACCGTGGGGGACGGCTCTGTTCCATGCAAGACCTTCTGCTCCGGGACCTCAATATGGCTGAGCGGGGCCCACGAACTTCAGTTCAACAAATGCGAGAGAGCCAAAGAGGCCCAAATCCACGGGATCGAGACCTTGATCTGCATCCTAACTTCCGACGGTGTCCTTGAAATGGGTTCCTCCGGTTTGATCAGAGAGAACCGGGGGTTGATCCAGCAAGCCAAGTCATTGTTCGGGTCGGATAAGCCCGACCCGGAAACAAGACCGCTCTAGTTCATCAATCGGAACTTCTCCGTTTTAGACATCAGTATCATTTCCGGTGTGCAGGAAGAGGATCACTACTCGTACAATGACGACAAGAAACATGTTTTTGGTTCTAGCAAGAAGAAGAACGGAGCTCTAAACCCAAACCCGGACTTCGCAGATTCCCACTGAAAAGAGCGTCGAAGAAACGGGGCCGGAAACCCTGGCTGGGCCGAGACATGCCGCTCAACCACGTGAAGGCGGAGCGGCAACGGCGGGAGAAGCTCACCTCATAAGGGCGGCGTTGGAAGCGAGGGAGTGAGCCCGGAAGAAGGAAGAAGAAAGAGATAAAAATGAAGGAAAAAAAATAACAAAAAAAATTATTAAAAAAAAAAAAGAATTGAGGGCATAATGGATATTTTGGTGTAAAAAATTGACATCCTGTACTGATAGTGGGTCGAGTTTCAGATTTCGTGTACCGAAATGTTTGGTTTGAAACTTTGTGTATAAGAATCATTAGTGGCCTTTATTTGGTGTATTGTTTGCGAATTTTTCCCAAATGAAAAACCTAACAATAACAATAACAATAACATGGCAACCACCAGCTTAAGAAACAATTTTCCATCCCATATAGACTCTAAAAGTGCCTCACTCCATTGACAATTCCCATTTCACACCGCTGCTTTGCTCGACTTAGCAATCGTCTTCCCAATTTCCACATACATAATGGATAGTTGGATACAAACAGCTTGTTCCATTCTCTCAGCACCTATAATCGCAGACATCACCATCACACTAACCAAACCAGAAAATCCTCCCCATAAATTCCTCATTAATTAATCACACAAAATTTCCACACTTATTATTGCATAAGCATCAAAACATACACGTCCACAACTAAACTCTTAACAAGTAGACTGCCTTTATTTCTTAGCAAACCTTGCAGAAAGATACAAATGGTTGATCAATATACTCTCTGATATTACAATATACATTATTTCAATTGAATATAATACACATGACATTATACAAGAAAGTATGAATATGTTTTAAAATTACAGTACTCTAAACGATGGTGTAATACAGTCCTGCCATTTAAATTATGAACAAAATTTGAAATCTGAAATTTGACAACAAATACAGAAGAGTATGTATACCTTTGCTCAAATCTATGAAACGTTGTAGCTTCTTCTAATACAGTTTAACCTCTCCTACATAAAAATTGTCACAAGAATGAATAAAAATGCATTCAACTTGTCCATATACAGAGATTGAAGCAAATTATGAAACATAGCACAATCATACATATATGCTCAGTGTTGAGAATCAAAATCAATTCAATTCAATTGCGATGAGCATAAGAGAGGGGCCTTAAACTGAGTAAACTTGAAATTGAATCTCTTACCTAACCTCATCGGCCTATTCCTGTGTATCCTAAACATCTTCTTCTTCATCCTCTCGCCGATAATCGAACTCAATTCAGTTTGATTGAGACGAGCATGAGAGAGAGCTTCGGCGAATGGTGTAACACATATCTCGTTGGAGGCGGATGCAATTGACAGGAGAATTGGTCGCCGGCGATGTCAGAGGGACATCGAAATGCTTCAATTCGACAACTGCAGCTGTCGTGCTTGGAATGCCGAGATCTCTCATCGTTTAGGTCGTAGCTCGGTTTGATGAAGGTCATAGTCATCTTGGCCGCCGTTGCTGGAAGCCAGAGAAACAAAAGCGATGATCGGTTCTTCGGAGGACGAAGAGGAAGAGAGAGGGCTTCCTTCGAGGAGTCGCAGAGAGAGAGGAGAGAGAGAAAATGATTCATCTGATATCAAGTTGGTTTTCTTATGTAGAAGGGCAGAATCGTCAGGTATGGTAAAATTTGAGAATTCAAGTGGCCTTATCAAGACAAAAAAGGTTAGGTGGCCTTATTGCTAATTTAAGTTTTAAAAGGACACTTATAAGTAATTTTCTATTCTTTAAATCCTTGATAGTAATGTAGCAGGTAAAAGCGCCCAGCACTACAAAAAAGAATTACATTGGCTTCGGAAGTTTGCGTCGGCACACTTTTGTCGTCGCCAAAGACTGGCATTTCGCTTCGACAAAGCTACACCGTCGCACGTCTTACGACCGAGTAGATATGCCGTTGCATGGGGGTAGCTAAAGATTAGAACTTGGCTTCGGCAAAGATCAGCTATCGCAAGGTATGAAAAGTTTGCCACTGCAACATACATGTCGTCGCGTAAGAACTTAAGAAGGCTACGATGCTACCGGATTCTTTTAAGAAAATCTAATTTCGAATTGAAAAAGCCTCATTTTCTTCAACCCTTCTCCTCTCCCACAACCCTCTATATCCTTTTCTCCGTTCTTGTTCCAACTCACCAAATTGAGCTTCGAAGAACTTGGTTGCCATTGGGTTGATCTGGATCCAGATCCAGGGCTTATTCTTGTTTGTGTATTTCAATTAATTTTTTCGATCTCCTATCGTTCCTTTTCCATTATTGTTGAACTCTAGTCAACTAACATGCTTCAATTTCGTTGGCTGCGTTTCACTGTGAATTCCCCTTTCACTCTGGTTTGCTAAATGAGAAGCCTCCAAACCCCCCCCCCCCCCCAATCCTTTATCAAGACTACCCCATCCTTTATCAAGACTATTCTCTGTGCATCCAATTTCACAACGAAAAAAGAAAACCCTAGATTTTTGAGGAAAATCAGAATGAATGTCAAGGACATCTTGGGTTTGCTCAAAACCATGCATCCCTTGTAGCGGGAGAAGAAAACGCGGCCTCGCAAGGAGTCTCAGTGCAAAGTAAGGTTCTAAAAATCAGCCTAGGCAGCTGAGTTCCATTCGGATTTTGGCATAGTCGATGGAGCTAGGCAGTGAGCTAAAAATCGGCCCCCTAGTCGGGCTAGGCGGAGCCTAGGCGTTCTGGCCGGGTCTGCTGGGCGCTCTCCTTGACTGACTCACTCCCTCATGAATTTATGGGTTGAAGATATTGGAATTTGGTAAGTTGAATTTCTGGGTTTATTTTTTTCAATCGATCTATCTGGGTTCACACTCTATCATGGATTTCTGGGTTTTCAATTAAGGTCTCGAGCTTTTGGTCAACTGGTCTTGCTCTTGGACTCTTGGTTCGATTCAAAAATCTTCAAGCTTGGTAAGTTGTTCGCTGCCTTTCTCAGTTTCTCTTGGTTTGAATAATGAATGTACGAGTTTTAGTATGATCAAATTGTATTATTGAGCTGTTGACAGGTTGGATAGTTGGCTGTTTGAATGTTTTCCAGTTTTGGAATTTGAAGTTAGCTTACTGCCTTGCTCTGTATCTGACTTATCTGTGTGAACTTTTGATGATTTTGCATCTGTTTTGGATGGGAATTGAATATTTGTTTGCATATTGGATGCTAAATCTGTGTTTAGTAGTAAGTAGGAGAAAAATGGGGATGACCCAGTTTCGTAGTTCTGGCAATTTAGCATCAAAGATTGCAAAGATTCCTTTTTGGTCAACTAGGGGTCTTACATTGTCGACTAGTTTAGAGGATGTGTATGGTGGTGATTGTGTTCTAGACTTGTTTGTTGATTGGACTTTGCTTACTGCCTTGCTATAAGCCTATAATGCTATGTTTCTGATTGTCAGTCTCTGTGTTTACATTGTGGGAGCTTATGTACATACTTGGTTCATTTGATAGGCCAAGCTGTGGTGTGACTATCCCTTCTGGACTTAAGATGGTATGTGCCTCCTACGTGACTACAGCGTCTACGAATGCCCAGAAAATGAATTTTCGGAACCTTTCAAGAGGCCCTTTCATCGTGGCCTTCCATCCGACAGTTTGGTTTGGCAAGATGACAAGCTGCAGGGGTGTGTTGACCGCACTCTAGACAGTAGGGCTTTGAGAGGCTGGATTGAGACAGATAACCCTTGGACAAATGATGACGAGACTGATAATGGTAATTTACTGAATATTATCTGTGGTTTTAGTCCTTAGTAAAGATTTTATTGATTAGCTGAAGTAATTTTAGATGCGAAAGTCATTATTTATAATTTAGTGTGGAATGCATATGCTATATATATTATGAGAGACATCAGAAACCAATGAAGACAATAGGCTTGCATTTTAAATGACAGAGCTAAATTTTTTCGGATCTTCCCATTTATTGAATGTAGGTTATGGTTTATGGTACATGTAGCAAACAAATTCTGAATGTAAAACTGCCTCAGTGGTTCTGTGTTCGTTTCTCTCAATGAAAATTTTCTTGTTGGAGTAAATAACTGATTTTTAATCATGTTGTTCAGAGATTGACTCTGTTAACTTCTGATATGCAGATGAGATAACATATGTAAACCTTCTACTGAACCCTGAACGTTACACTGGGTATGCTGGTCCATCAGAAAGAAGGATATGGGATGCTGTTTATTCTGAAAATTGCCCAAAATGTTAGTCGAAACTTTTGGTAGATCTACTTGCACTACTAAAAAAAATTGCTTTTGCGACGCCTATTTTGCGACTGCAATTTGGGCTTTTGCAACGAAAGAAACTTTTTGCGACGGAAAAATGAGCCTTTTGCGACGGAAATATTGGCGTTGCAATAGGTGGCGTCACAAAATCCATTTGCGTCGGCAAAATGCCGTCGCAAAAGATAATTGCGACGGTATTCTCTTGCCGTCGCATTAGTTATTGTTTTGCGACAGCTATTTGGTACACAAGCTTCCGTCTCAAAATATCCATTAGGGTAGCCCAGGTGGAGGTATTTGCTACGGCTATGTTGCCGTCGCAATGTGTAATATTTTCAAAATAACCACCAAACCTTGCCGCCAAAATTGATGCTACGGTTAGTTTGCCGTCGCAAATATATTTATAAATTTTTATTAAAATATTTTGATAAATAAATAAAACTATATAATTTTATACCAATTGCGACGCTGAAATGGCCGTCGCAAAGGCTAATTTTGTTTTATTATTATTATTTTTTCCTATTTTCACAAATTAAACAAATAAATAATAATAATAATAATAGTTAAGCAATTAAATATCTTCAGAAATTAACATTAATTCATGAAAAATATAGTTAAACATATCTATTGAGTCATCGTACCATATTCAAATACAAACACTAAAATGAAAATAAATGTGTTGTCATTTTCAAGTATTGAAAATTATAACCACACTTGAAATAAAACAACAATCACAAGTGCACCATTTTACTTTATCATTTTGTGAGCTTTGCACTTGCTTTCATTTGCTTTGCTCTTTTTGCCATGAGAACATGTAATATAAACATAGAAAAACCAATGTTACCTTAATGTCCAGTAAACAAGATAGACAACAAAATGCACATATTCTTTCATGATGGTGTCTATACAAACAAAACAAAAAACATTAAGGCATTGATGGACCTCAATCAATAGAACAATACATACTAATTTCCAATAAAAAATTTGGAATTGTTAGTGTAATTAATGGCTGGAGCTCTATCTTTGTTTGAAAGCCATTAGTGCAATTGTCAAAACCTTACGGCAAATACAAGTTCATCAATATCCTTCAATTAAAACTAGAACAAATCACAAAACGCAAAGTCACAAACAAATACATAACCAAACATTTGCAACACATGTAAGAAATAATTATTTCTAACCATGTAAATACTTGAACAGATAGCAACTCAGACAATCAAATCTGCAACAACATTTAATATAATCTATTGTGCAAGTTATGCAGATATAAATGAATGTGAATCATGATCAATTCTAAGTTCATCATCATTCTAGATAATTAAGAAGGCTATGCCAAATATAAGAATGTAATTCAACAACAACATGAATCAAGACCAAAACATAATCTGCAGTGTATATCTAAAAATAAAGTCTGAAATATTGGTATACTTTTGTTGGGAAGTTAAGAATGTTTATGTTCAGTTCGTGAACAAGTCTAAATAAGGGAAATTATTAAAATCAAATGAAACAAACAGAAACATAGTATCAATTGAAGAATTTCCTGATGTAGACCTTCAACTTCGAAAAATCATAACTTACTCTGGAAAACTCCTTTTCATGATATTTTAATTTTGACATGATCTTCTAGATGGCTACTGAAAATTTCATGAAGACACCAAGTTCAAATACCCAGCCAAAATGTACAGTTTTTAGTAAGAAGGCAACTGGGTCAAAAACTACAAAATGCAGACTTTTGTCATTTAGCCTCGAAATTAACCACTGAATCTTAAATGAAACTGTATGAAACTATATAGATATTAGGCCTAAAGTATCCATTTACAAATTCAATTGTTCTTTACCAGCCAAAAGGCCTAGGCAATTGAACAAGGTTCAACTAATTCATACAATAAACTTTTTGAAAGGCTGAGTCAGTAAACACCTTACACAATATGCATCAATACATGAACAAAACATAGAAACACGAAGTCCCAACTTCCCTGGG
>BDJD01001139.1:84893-95927 GCA_002564525.1 Rosa multiflora | reverse complement strand
TCTCGTAGATAGGATTATGGAGGTCCAAAATTATAAAATGTACTTAAATTTACAGTCAAGTCTTCTCTTCGTACAAATGCATAGTGCACGAATTTTGTTAAAAAAAAAAGATGGATTTCCTTTTTCAAGTTTCCACAGAATTTATCAAGCACATTATGCTGGTATTCTATGTCTCCCACTTTTCTGAGTGAAACCATTAGTTTCAACAAAATCCAATTAACATGTATTTTTGGTTGTAGATTCCAGCTTCAGGTGCTAGATGAATCTCTTTGTCTTGTGATGATTATGGGCTTCAGAGAACGAGATACAAAAAGGGCACTGAGGATGAGCAATCAAGATTCCATCAGCCCTGTATAGTCGTTAGTCATCCTAAGAGTTTCTTGACTTTGCAGGTTTGAAAAGGAGCTTGCTGCTGAAGCACTATGAGGAAATGACAGTGGAGAAGGCATTGGATTTGACAAATCCAGAGACCAATTCTAACATACAGGTGACTCGAACATTTTTGTTTGAACACTATTTGAAGTTTATTTAGAGAATGAACACTATTAAATTTATTTACTTGCAGCAACATCTTGAATCGAGGAAAAGTAAACTACAGTGCCAAGCAGTAGATGCTTCAGTTGAAGCTTTTGTACGCATGGCCTTTGACAGATCATTAGGTACATAAAACAGATGTTATTATACTTGGTTTATGTTTGTGAGGCCAAATCGTGCTCACTCTGATGTTTACAACTTTGTGTTCAACAGTCTTAGCTTTGCAGGGTGGAGGGACAATGGACCAAGCAATCTGTCAACTGCTCTCGGGACATCACCAAACCCCACAGATGCTGCTGACCAATCTGAGGCAATTCCTGCAGTCAATGCTAACAACAATAGTCAATCTGATGTTGCAATTGACATTGCAAATTCTCTTGCGTCAATGCTTGATAATCAAAATGGTCAAGTTGGAGGTCCTTCAACGCCTAGTATTGCATCAGAGCGTGAACTTGCTGAAGAACTAGCACAAGGAGATGCTTTCACTGACTACGATATTGAAGATACCAGAAAAGGTGAAGTCATAAGTGAGAACTTGGCTCTACTGAATTCAGCGGGAACAAAGTGAATATCACTCTGCCAATAAGAATTGCAACTTTAACAACCATGCATGTACATGTATAATAACAATAGGTCAAGGATCTAGTTATGGTGATGGTGTTCCAGATGATCAATGTCTTTGATCCGACATTTTCCCGACTGTTCCAAGACTAATATTGGTGCCATGTAGTTTATCTAACTCGCCTTTCACCATTTCTGGAATTATAAAAAAGCATATTTGCTGCTTTTAAGTAAATGCGGTATAAACATGGTATAAAGTATAAACATTCTGATTTACTAGTATCAATTCAGGATGTGATATCCATCTCGAAATATAAGGGCAACAATGTTAGAGGGCAATCAATGACTTGTGAAAGGTGCAAAAGAATACAAGATTACATAAGGTTGGCTATCATTAGCATTCACAAAATTTTCTGAATTTATAAAATGTTATTTCTCAGATTTATCATTGGAATGAGATTCACTGTCTATGACCATAACTATCTGCTTAATTTTAGATTCTTCATCCTCAACTTGGGTTTCCTTGTGATCCTTGGGAATTACATTACAATTAATGGTCTGCCATACCGGTCTCTCTGATTGGAATAATCTGTTGGTTGAATGTAGCCATTAGATTCACTAAATAGAGAGACAGAGGGGAAAGAGATAGAGGCTTACGGATGCTTGCAAAGTGTGGGGCATTTACTTGCAACTGCATACTTGCAGATGGATATCTCTGTAATTGAACTAATCATAGCTCTCAGCTCTGAGCATACAAATCTCACTTACAAAATGCATATAGAGTAAGGAGAAGAGGGATGGGAACAGAAAAATGAAAACTAAATAAAGTTCATAGCTTCATATTTCAGTATCTAGAAGCTGTTTTGTAAGATCACAAGTGATTCCGTTTGTATATTAATGAGGATGATACCTGTATGAAAAGAACATGTTGATAATGAGAATGTGTCCATCTATATCAACGATAACAAGAAAATGCACATATATCAATCAATTCAGTTTTATTTCAATTATTCTGCATAAATCAGTTGTCACTTGTCGAAGACAAAGTTTTTTACAACTAAAGCAATTAGACCATGATCACAATGCGCTATCGGTTAATATCCACAGTCAAAACAATATTCAAAGTAGAAATACTATACAAACTAATTCCAAAGTCAAAAACTAAACATGGGTTTGTAACTTTCTGCAAGAAATTACAAACCTTAACATTAGTAGCCACAACCATTTTCAGACATAATAAGAAAATTTGGGCAAAAAGGAATACCGATCAAAACACCAAGAAAGATTAACACTCCAGAGCAACCTTAGAGATCAAAATACCAAGAAAGACATCCTCTTCACCTAATCTTAATCCCACGGCACAGCTCCATCACCAAGATTAAATTCTCACTTGTTCAATTGCAGTATTCCAAGATCAACTTCTTCCAACGGAGAAGTTCACCCAAAACGTGCAAGCCCTCAAATACCAAACTTTGTCCCTCCCTCCTCCTCACTCTGTTTCTTCTCAACTCCTCTCTCTGTTTCTTCTCAACAACTCTCTATTACTTCCCTCTCTCCTCTTTTATTTTTCTTCCCCCCCCCCCCCCCCCCGTCAACAACAAAACCAAATCGCTTGTTATCTCTTAACATAAAAACAATAGAAGCACAAATAAACATCATCCAATTAACCATAATCCAACCATCTAAACTATATAAAATGGAAGTAATAACTATGAGTATCTCCACTTTTTGTTGGGAAGCTAGAGCCCACAAGTGATAAGAACCAAGAAGCTTCAATTTGCACAGAATCAAGAAGCTCATAAGTTAAAGCTAAACTCTATCCCCACTATCTCCAAAATGGATCAAAGGAAAATATATTTGAATCCAATTGGGAAAAGATATCATTTTTAATTCAGTTCAAACCATCAAATATTCAAATAAAGAGGTGAACATCCGATGAATATAAACCGAACTGAAAAGATTAACGCTCCTCCCAGAAACTAATTAAGATAAATTTGAAACTGCTTCAACTGCAATTTGGGTTATAAACTGCTTCAAATGTGAAGGAAACGAAAGACCAGAAGAAGCAGAAAGAAATTATAGCAGGGCCGTAATGGGCTGGTTGATGCGGCGGAGCTCCGAGATCATCCAAGTCCTCGCTTCTCCGTGGCTTTGATGAATAAGTTGCCAAACCAGATAAATGTCGAGCCAAGGCTGTAACCCTCACATCCCAGATGCCAATATACCAGAAAGCCCTTATCCTTTTACCATGACACCACGGAATTTACAGTTAACAGAAGGTTAACAGTCAACAAAATTTCACCAGTTTCTGTGGAGGAGAAGAGGCCACGTCAGTGGGGCCCCTTTGGTCTACAAATATGTTGGTTCATTGCAGTCTACTCCAAACACAAGAAAAGCCCAGAAGCCACCATTAATGGAACCATCACTGGTACAAAAACAGTACAGCATTGAAATACACATTTGGGATGCAAGGTGTTCATTAGAGAAATACCATGTCGTGAAAAGTAGTAGGCAACAAGGTAAAAAGAGTGGTTTTTGGGATTAAGTTTGAAGGTTTTTTCCAATGAAGAATCCGGGTTTTCACAAATTGGGTGCGACTCAATGTCTTCATTGCTTGGTACCCAATAAGATCTACAACTTTCCCAGCCCAACCAATACCTGGTTGACTAAGAGTTCATTTTTAAAACAAGCTAAACAGAAAACTAATATAGATCTCTCAACAAGGCATGAAATGATCCAGCAGGTACATTTAACAGTAAAAAAATAAGCACATAGGCATAAATTGATCCCAAGAGGTTGAATTCAACAATAAAGTTATATGCACATTGGAAATCAATTGGTTCAAAGAGAATTATAATCACAGAAGATCTAAAAAAAAAATGTAAACTTGCCTGTTTAGCAGACCCCATCTCCTTTCATCTCACTAAAAACAATTATGTGCTGAAATTGCAAAGCAATACGACATCATCAATAACAAAATTTGAGGTTGTATTTGATACTGGGAAGAATTGAGGTTAGATCCCCAAATTTCACATCTTGAGGAAATTTATGATGTACCTTTGACAGGCGAAGTGAGGTCGGAGACAGATCTAGAGACACAACTTGTGTGTCGTGAATTTCGAATGGTTTTGATTTCTTCTTCTTTATCGTGTTATCGCCTCGCCCGTTTGCGACACTCTGTCTCTCCTCTCTCTCTCTCTCTCTCTCTCTCTCCCCCAAATGTGATTTTTGCGTCTCTCTCCAGCTCCCTTTGCAAATTAATCTAAACAGTCTTTTCGAAAGAAAAAAAAAATCTAATGACTAGTTATCGGATACTTCGCAGTTTATTGGTGTCTGCATAGGCAATTTTGGGAGACCCATACAATTAAGTCTGGAAGCGGATCCTCTCCTGACCTCTTTTCTTTCCTGAGCTTCCTAAGCTTTTAAGTAGATGATGACACGTGGCTATTTCAAATCTAATGGTCTACAATCCCTCAATGTTATTTCCCTTCCCTTTTCCTTCACAACCAGTCAGTCAGCCACGTTCTTTCTTCCATTTCTTTGTATTTTGTTGTGTTCTTTTCCTTAGGGATGACATTTTCGGCCGAGACAAACCAACCAACCGAGTCCGAGCCGAATCGGAAAAGTTGGTAGCCGACCATGTCGGTAACCGAAAGTTTGGTACGGTAGTACCAAACTGAGAGAGATATATTGGTACTGAATTTCAGACATATACGGTATACCGTACCGAACCGTATATTGTATATATTATTTATTTATTTAGTTATATAAATTATATATATATCGATCTGAACCGTTGATTATTATTAGTTTTATTTCATATTAAATTATAACCGTTCGATTTTAAATTTTCCAAACCCTAACGGGGGTTAGATCGAGCCATCTCTCAATCTCTCACTCTCTCAGTCTCTCTCAGACCCGAACCCTCTCCGTCTCGGCTCCTCTCGACCTCTCCTTCAGCCCTTTGAAGTGATGATGTTCGAACTATCCAAGAATCGAACCCAGAGATAAGAGATTCAAGTCCTACGACTGGTGAGTTTTCCCTAAGACTCATTCGATTTTTGTTTCAATTTTAGCTAGAAGGGCATGGATTCATTTGATTCATGTTCTAAATTTAGTAATCTCTAAGACTCTAATGCTTTTGCTGCTTTGCATCTTGCTGCTGTGGATCTCAAGTGGAATGGGTCTCTGTTGTCGTTAATCTCAAGTGGTATCTATGAGTTCTTAACCTGTGAATTGTTGCTCTTTCTTTACTAATATGTTCTGGGTTTTCATGGTTTCCCTTTTGTGCTTGCAGGAACAGGAGGACCAAAGACTAAGTTTGAGTGTTTGAGACTTTGAGGGAGACAAAGGCAAAGTCACTGCACAATTGAAGGTATAATTCATTAATTAGTATTATGCATAATTGATAATTTTTTGTAGATTTGATTTGCAGCGATTGTGGTAGGTTTGATTTATGAGTAATAGATATATCTCATCTTGAGAATAAGATAGAATTAGTAACAGCCTGGACTGATACCTCTTCAAAATAATGTCAAATGAATTATGAATTAGTAGTTTTGAGTAATGTCAATACTCACTATCTATATGTGATGGCTGTAGGTAGAATTAAGATTGAAGAAAATATAGTCATACCTGGGAATTGTTATGTTCTTCTTAAATTTTAAGTTTTTTTTTTCTTACTGTG
Organism: Rosa multiflora; assembly: GCA_002564525.1. Taxonomy (NCBI): domain Eukaryota; kingdom Viridiplantae; phylum Streptophyta; class Magnoliopsida; order Rosales; family Rosaceae; genus Rosa; species Rosa multiflora. The sequence continues at coordinate 90,145 of BDJD01001139.1, read as the reverse complement.
CTTTTGAGGTGTTGTTCCAATCTCAGAAATTCAAGTAATCATCTAATCAAGGGCGGCTTAGACTTGGAGCAACGTATTATTTCATTCATTTGTGTGAAGTGTGAACTATGAGTGTTTGAATTAGAAATTGTATGAACTATAAAGTGATGATGAGATGAACTGAAGTTGATGTATTGCTTTATTTGCTCATGGTTGTACTGAAGTGATGATGAGATGAAGATGAACTGAAGTTTTTATTGCTTTATTTGCTCATGGTTGAACTGAAGTGATGATGAGATGAAGTGTTGAACTTTGCTTATTTTTCATTTGCAGATTTGATTATGGCTGGGCCTTTAAATTCATATGATGATTGCAGTTTTTCATTTGGTGGACAGGTTTGGCCGTTTGGGCTTTTGCAATTGCAGTTGGGCCGGAGCTGAAAGCTGGCCCAATCTTAAAGTCGGTTGGAGGCCCAACCAACCGATACCAACCAGCTATCTCGGTATACCGACAAGTTGGTATACCGACTTTTTGGCTGGTAATTGGTAGCCCATTTTGTGTACCAACAATGTTCGGTTCGGTAGGTGGTATTGCGCTTCAAGGTCCGGTACCGAACCGAACCCAACCCTACTTTTCCTTCACTCACTCTCTCTCTCCTCTTTTGTTGTTCTTTTCCTTCTTCTTCACTCTCACAACCCAAAATTGCATAGAACAAATCTACTTGTAACTTCGAATTGCAAATGTTTAGTATGACTTGACTGTGGTTAGATCGGAAGAGAATTTGAAGTGATGTATGTCTATAGAGTCATTGAGTTATCTGGGTATTGGTTTGATCTGGTAATGGGTGTTGTGTTAGTTTGTTAAATAAATCCAGGATAATGAAGAACAACTATAATCGATTTTAACGACTAAAGGAAGAGGGTTGGGGAGAGAAAGAAGAAAAACCAAATAATCAAAGATTACGACATCAAATTAAGACGAAAATCTTGTAGCAGATCCAACACAACCCGGATATGAACAACAAGATCATTTAATTAAAGAAAAGAAAAGAAAAAAACAAAACGTGAACACAGATAGATTTCAGTCTAAATAGAGCTAAAATAAAATGATCCATCAATCAAAAATCACTGTTTTCTGTTCAAAGATTTCATTTGAGTGCACGAACAACTCTCCACAAATCTAGATGAAAGCCCAAAAGCTCCAGTTGCTAACATAGGAAATGAGGTAAAGACAGAATCAAGCTTTGAATTGATCATTTTTAATCATGAAAAATAAACCCTAAAAGCAAAGAGACAACCACTGGACTAGTGAGCTTCTCTGATTTGCAAACAAAGTCAACCCTCGTTCATTTGCTGCAGAAATTCGCAGGCTTATTTCATCTTCCTCTGTTTCATTAACGAACTTGTGAGGGTGATTTTGTGTTTTGGATCTTTTGCAGCAGGACCCTCTTGATTAAGCGAGACTAGGCCCGAAATTGATCAAAGGTTGGACCTAAGAACAATTTCGTTTTGACCAGCTGGATGATAACAGCAACGATTGGAATGATAACAGCAGCGATTGGACTAGATGATAACAGCAGTGATTGGAATGATAACAGCAGCGATTGGACTGGATGATAACAACAGCGATTGAAGTTAATTTCATCAGAGAATAGAGCTTATAGGTGGATATGGTGTAGGAGCTAGATGCCTGTGAGTTTAGTGAGGAGGAAATTCCAGCAGTGGCATGGTTTTGGGTTGTGGGATAAGGATACTTGGGTATTGATGGCAAGGTTTTTTCAGAGATGAAGCTTGATCTCTTGCTTGAAGTTTCTGGGTCGTTATAGCTTGGTTTCCCATAGCAGCAGACCAGCTTTTTAAAGCGAAGGTGGAAGAAGAAGGTTGGTGACAAGGACTGAGGGTTCTTAGAGACCGCTCTCAATTTCGGGAAGATAAATTGTGAAAGCTATGGAAATTTCTTTAAGCTAGGAGACTGAAGGGCGGTGGCATAGGTTTATGATGGTGATCATCCTAGAATTTGTGTTGTTGTGATCTTTTAAAGATTTTTGTTCCTCAATTTCTAGTATTGAAACTTGTGATGACAGTCTACTAAGATTATTAAATGTTGAGATGAGATTGGGTTAGGAGGGTTTTCCTTGATTTTGAGCTCTTGCCAGAAATGGTGGAACACCAATCCCAGCAGCGATTCTGATAGGCAGTGTTTCTTGTTCGGGCGAGATTGGGGGAGAAGATTACTCTAATGGGCTTTGGGTAAAAGGCCAAATGGACTTTGGTTGAGAGAATGGCTTTAGTGGGCTTTGGGTTTCACTGGGCTTGCTTTTCATTCCTCTACACTAGCCCATATTAAGACTTTGGTCGTCCTTCAAGCATGAATTTTGGTTCCCAAGTCCAAAATTATTGACGAACTTTATCTTAATGTGGGCCTCACGGGATCCGTTACCTTCCACACCACATCCCTCCATATAAGCCCCGAATGTAGCTTGGGTCTACGCATATCGCATGGTAGATAAGCGTGTTGGCTTCTTTGAAAATGCATGTTAATCGTTTGAGAATTTGGGCTTCTAAGTATCGCTTGCTAAATAGAAAGCCTCCTTTTGACATGAAGTGGGCTTGCTTGAAGGCCTAATTAGGTCACAAGGTTGTTGACTCGTCCCTCTTGCTTGTCATTTGTTAAATTGGAACTTTTGAAAATTTGGGTATCAACAGAAATCGACTTGCCCAATCTGTAATTGTTGGGTATTCAACAATGGCAGAGGATTTTAAAGAGACCCATGATGGAATTTGAGCAAAGTTTCCAAATTTTATAGGTGGAGCTTTGTCAAGATTGCAACTTTATCTTTAGCGCCGCTATTTTTCTTCTATAAACAACTTGCTCCCTTTAGAAGTAGGTTGTTCTAGATTTCAGGATTTAGGATTTCGTGTAAAATCTGATAAGAGAAGGGAGAGTGGCAAGGGAATTGATGAGGCAGAACGCAGAAGAAGAGTTAAGGAAACTTAGGAATGCGAATTCAAGCAATTTGAGCCATTAGATCTAGATCTTTACACGTGGTGTATTGTGGTTAAAAGCTCGGAAAGCTCAGCAAAGAAAAGAGGTCAGGAGAGGATCTGTGTCCATTAAGTCTGTTATTTTGGTCTCTCTCCTTCTGTTTTTTTTTTTTTTGGGTTAAAAGGTCTCTCTTTTACAATGCAGTTTTTTGTTTGTTTTTATTTTAAGGTAAATCTCATTTTAATAAAGATGTAATTATAATAGAATATTACTCTTTACACTGATCGTAATTACAAAACTCACTAAAATAATATAATTTAGAGCAGTGCAGGTGTGTATGTGTCTAGGTGTGTCATTTTCAATTTTTGATAATGGTGTATGTCCTCGACACACGAAATTTAGAGCACAAGAGCCAAATGAATACATAATCTACAAGAAAGTAATTCTATCCAACTGCTCTCTTTGTTACTAGAGCTTAAATATTTTATCCCACTTATTAATCGGTAGGCTAGCAATGAGAAGTTGAGATCATCTGCTTGATAGAAGTTTTTTTTTTTAATTTAGAGATAGAATTGTTGGATTAGACTTTAATTTCTTAATTTCTGTTTAAGTAAAAATGGATTGGAATGGTCTACTCATTTCATTCATAACCCCTTTATATGGGGATAGGATTGCAACAGAAATATAAATTACATTGATGATACTAAATACTGATTGAGCTGTGATTTGTAATTGCTTGATTCCTTCTTCGTCTGTTTCTTTGACGAAGGCACATAATGTGCTTTTCCTTTAACACTCCCCCTTGTGCCAAGTCAAAGACGAAATAGTGTATGAGTTGTTGCCTCACTAAAAACCTTGCCAAGTAACAATAAAAACCCTGTGGGACAAAAATAAAACTTGGTCGAAGGAAAAGAGCACAACGCACCTTCTACATTTGAGAATGACATGTGTGTGTTACACTCCCCCTGATGTCTACATCTCCCCCTGATCATTACATTAATCAAGTGAGTTTGGAAAGTCTTCGCATTCCTATGCTTTTCACATGTTTCTCAAATGTGGCCTTAGGCAGTGATTTGGTGAACAAATCTGCCACATTCTCCTCAGACCTTACTTGATTCACTTGAATCTTGAGGAGGGTCTGTTGTTTCTGATTGTAGAACAACTATGGCGATATGTGTTTTGTGTTATCACCCTTAATACAACCTAGCTTCATCTATTCGATGCAAGCTGCATTGTGTTCATAAATGCAAGTAGGCTCTTCAATGGTAGAACTCAAACCACCAATCCCTAGAATATGTGCAATGATAGTTCTTAACCATACACACTCACGAACCGCCTCATGTACAACAATGATCTCTGAGTGGTTCGAGCAAGTAGCCACAAGGGTTTGCTTGGTTGATCTCCAAGATATCGCCGTGTTCCCATTGGTAAATACGTAACCAGTTTGGGAACGACCTTTATGTGGGTCAGAGAGATACCCAGCATCAGCAAAACCAACCAAAACATCATTTGGCATTTCGATGTAGTGAGTGGTACTTTTGCCATCAATATTTTCTTCAGGGATTGCAATTCCATCTGCGGTCCCTCTTGTCTCTCTGTAAGGAAAGAACAGTCTCAAGTCAATGGTTCCTTTTAGGTATCGAAGATGTTCTTGATACCATTACAGTGACGCTGCGTTGGCGCTGAGCTAAATCTAGCTAACAAGTTCACTGAGAATGCAATGTATGGTCGAGTAAATTAGGCTAAGTACAATAATGCGCCTATTGCACTTAGGTAGGGAATTTCAGCTCCCAACACCTCTTCGTCATCTTCCTTTGGACGAAATTGATCTTTCCTTGCATCCAAGCTTCGACCGATCATGGGAGTGCTAGCAGGATGTGCTTTGTCCATGTTATATCGCCTGACTTTTGGACATATGCAGACTGGTGGATTAATATTCCACAAACTCGGTGTTCTAGTTCAAGGCCTAGATAGAATCGAGTTTTCCCAAGATCCTTCATCTCAAATTCGGATTTCAAGTAGCTCGCGGTTTCTCTTATTTCATCAAGAGTACCAGTTATGACATATACTACTACAATTGCAAATCTGGAACTTATTTTCTTTATGAATACGCAGGGGCATAATTCATCGTTCTTATATCCCTTCCCGATCAAGTAGTCACTTAGACGGGTATACCACATCCTCCTGGATTATTTTAATCAGTAAAGTAAGCGTTTTAACCTAGTTGCAAACGCACTCCGTGGTTTAGGGTCTCGTGACTTGGGTAATGTAAGGCCATCAGGCACTTT
>BDJD01001139.1:60682-74879 GCA_002564525.1 Rosa multiflora | reverse complement strand
ATTTGGCTTAAGCTACTGGTAGGGAAGGAAGGGACAATTTAGCATCAGGCTGGGATTGTAGATTATCTTTGTTCATTTTTAATTAGTTTTAGAGTCTTAACAATTACCTTGAGTATTAGATATAAGTATTCTGATATTTAGTTTGATATAAGTTTATGATTTCTAAATGTTTTAGTTGCCTGCAGGGAGGTTGCAGGGAGAGACAGTGATGGTGTAGCTGCATTAGTGCTAGCGAGTGGGAAGAAGGCACTTGAATGCAATAGTGCCAGCATGTGTATTTTTTGGAATAATGATATTGTATCAGCTTTTGCTATCTTTCATTGTAATTAGCTAGGATGCAGCAGCCATCAAGCTAGCTAGAATGTCTTCTTTTTGGTTTTATGGTATGGATGGATACATGAATGCTACCTCTTTTGGTACAATAGATGGTTGAATTATTGTATTTCAATGCCTAAATCTTATATTGTGCATTATTTTTGAGCAAATATTTCAGGTAAAGAACAAAAAATAATCAAATAACAATCAATTATATTACGTAGTATGAATACGCATACATCGTATCACACAACAAATCAATTTTAATCACACAACGGTACCGGTAAAATTTTGTCGTCTCATTAATACTCACAGAACATAACAAATAGATATCAGTTGTCCAATGTTAAATCACACAACGGTCCCTATAAAATTTTGTTGTCTCATTAGTACTCACACAACATGTTCATATTTTTCTGTTGTATGATAAGTTAACCAACAACGGTCCCTACTTACTTCTGTTGTCTGACCACATCGACACAACAATTGAATGCACCGCATCCAATTTCTGGGATTGGCATGCGCAGAATTGGTGCAACGGTTTTAAGCATTGCGTTGTGTCTATGATATTCACACAACGGCGAAACACCGTTGTGTGAGTGTGCTCATCACACAACATCGAGATAGACGACAGACATGGTCCACATCACACAACAGATTTCCACCGTTGTGTGATGCAATTTTTGTAGTAGTGAAATTTGGCAGAGTCTACCTTGTTTTGATGGAATATTTCAATCGTATAACACTTGTTAAAATAAGTCTAAACAATTGCTCAACTCTCAACAGTCAACTTTTTAAACAAATTCGCCACTATTTTGGACAATTGAGCGTCAATAAAATAAATTCAATATCTTTCCCTATGCATCAATAAAACAAACCCGATATTTTTGGCTACTTGCTAACAATTACAGCAAGAAAAATGAAGTACTGAAAATAAATCTTGAAATCCCCAATTTATAACCTAAATTTTAATCCTAATGTCTCAAAAAAATTTGTATTGGAACAAAATTTAAACTCTAATACCTGGTGATTGCTAAATCAATAAGGTTATTGGGTGCTTTGGTGCTCCTTGTGGAATTGTAGAGTTCATGACAATAAAGAGAAGAGAGCGACTGAGGTTTAGAGCAAAAAGTGACTAAGTAGAGAAAAGTTCACAACAGAGAAATGGAATAAATGGACGCTATTTGTCAACTTTTCGTTTGATGATGTATATATAACTTCTTTTTTCAGGGTGTTGCTAATAATACATATATATTAAAAAAATTTAATCAAAAAGTTGGGGTGGGTTATAGCACACCTTAGCCCACCCCTGGTTCCGTGCCTAGCTGTGCGTGATTATGTCAAACCCGCCTTTTGAATAACCTTTTTACTAATTAAAAGTTTATGCATGCAATCTCCAACATCAAGATTGGCCTGCAAAGAGAGAGATAATAATACCATTCATACAGCTTACACTGCACGCTCAAAAGCTAACTGATGAGGAATCTTGTTCTGGGACCATTGAACATCTCTTTTTTTTTCTTTTTTTCCTAGTGCAGCAGCAGCTCTCTTATAGCCGATTATGCACTTCACCCACCTGACAGGTCAATTTGGAATGAAAAAGAAGTAATTGAGTCACCAATTTAGGAGGTGTTTCAACAACGTTTACACTTTAGTTCTCTAACTGGATATAGACGATCTTAAAATGACTGGAAAGACATTTGGGATACCTGGAATAAAAGGAAGAAAAAAGGAACCAAGAATTGAAAATAATACAGTTGAAATTTATGACATACCTTTTCTCTATAGAATTCAAATGTTGTTCATCATTCAAGTGGACTTGGTTCTTGTTGTCGAAGTGGTAAACAAAATGGAGGCAGTTCTTCACGTACAAGTATTCCAATGAAGGGCACTCAGTTTCAATTGTAACACTTTCAGTGCAGAACCTTGTGAGCACCGGAAGATCTTTCAAAGCTAATTTCTTCAACGCTGGAAGTTTAATCTTGCTGTTCAAGCTATTGCTTACTTCAATGACTCTGTCCAAGCTATGACACTGCAGTACGGAAAGGTCTTCCAACTGAGAAAGACATTCAGCTACACCTATTGTGAAGAGATTTTTCAATTCATTGCAATTGCAAATTGCCAAAACTTTAAGATTATGGAAGATTGCATGTGGAGCAGGACCATTACATATGCTTACTAGTTTGTCTAGAGTAGACAATCTCATTTCCCTCAATTTCCTCAAGAAAATATTTTCTGGATCAAGCTCTTCATCAGATCCAAACACATATTTCATTCCTACTAGATTTACACAAATGATTTCTTCCAGATTTTGTAGTCTCTGCAACAATGTTGACGGTAAAAGTGCATTCACCAAGCTACAACAAGTTTGCACTTTCAAGAACTTTAGCTTGCGTAGAGACCCAGGTGGTAGCTCACCAACACATAACTCCTTGAGGGAATATAAGCGGTACAGATGCAACTGTTCTAAGTTCTCAAATACTGGTTTATTTGAAACCCGTGTCATTGTGTTGATTATCTCTTTCAAGTTCTTACAGTGCCCGTTCACAGAGAGATATTTCAGTGCAAGTAATCTGCCATGGTCATATTGCCCAACGATGTCATTTAAGTCTTCACAATCCGTGTACTCTAGCTTCTCCACTTTCTCTGTCACAACGCTGATAAACCAATCCGGTAAGCAATTGATTGTTGTGTCAAGAGTCAAGGTTCTTGAAAAACCATCATGTTGAGGGAGCGACATGCAAGGGGCATCTCTGCTGATGCATATATCAAATTCTACCCAATTCGGCTTGTACTCAACACTTCTAGGCAAGCATGCAGCATCAGATATGTAAACTCCCAAAATGTTTAAATCCAACAAGCCAGTCAACTCATCAAAGTCAGCATTGGTTTCTTCAACTGCATCCTCAATTTTACTTCCCCACTTCCCAAACTGAAATTTCATGTGTAGTTCTTCCAATCTATACAACCTCGAGATCACTTTAGATGGGATTGTTTCAAGATCTCTACCAGTGACGTCCAGCATCCTTAGACTGGTCAAATCTCCTATTTGTTTTGGAAATTTCTTAAGAGGAAGTTCTCTCATACTAAGAATCTCAAGTTTCTTAAGTTTTCCTAGAACGGATATGTTACTTAAATCATGGCATAAATCCAAATTCAAAACTTGAAGGTTGGTTAGGAAACTGAATGATGAAGGTAGTGATGAAATGCTAGTGAAGCTAAGATCAAAGACCCTTAGCGCATTAGCACTTTGAAGAAAGGTTTCTGGGATGTCACGTATACCAGCATTACTTTGTAACAATAAAATTTGGAGCTCTGAACATGCCAAAGATTTGGGAAGCTTATGAAGCTTGTTTTTCATGAGTGAGATTATTGAGTAGCCTTCATGAGCATCTTTTGGCCAATCCCAGATTTTGCGCAGCCGGGAAGTAATTCCTGGGGGTGCGAAATTGTTAGCCACAAACGACATAGAAGTTGTTAAGCAAAATCCTATCGAAATATGAAAATTAATTGTAGCTAAATTATCCAAATTTAATTAAACCCAAACAAATATGCAAAGCAATCAATAATTCATGAATATTAATATGGAGAGAACTTGTATGACTAAAAGAATTACGGACTTCAGCTGTTCAACAAGTTCTATGTCAAAGAGTCTATCTGCAGAATATATAGAAGTAATCCTAATTGATCAGTGAATGGGCTATGGTTCAGCAATGAAACCGACAATCGGACTGGAGAAGTTAGTCATGTATAAGAGATAATTAAAAAAACTATGGGGGTGTAGTGGCATACCTTGCCACAATCCTGCCTCTGGCCACTTCTCTAGTTCACCAGCTTTTACTAAAAACCCATCACCTTCTTGGGACCGCATAACGGGCATGGCCAGATTTCGAATGTCATCTGTCATCCTTGTGCATCCCTTCTTTGTACCGTCCAAAAGCAATCTAGAAGCTTTGAGGTAGTTGACCACAGATTGTGCTCTATCTCTGGCTTCTTGCATTGTATGTGTATCATATTGAAACAAACCTATTCCAATCCCATACTTCAGCAACTTTTCAATTGGGATATCATAATTTTCTGGGAATAGGCAGCATAGCAAGAAGCATGACGTGGCATCATGAGTTGCCAATGAATCAAATGCGTCATTCTTTGCTTTGAAGTTGACAGGATGAGCTGTTTCATTCCATTCGTCCAAGCAGTCATCTCCAAATTGCCTTGCAAGTGCTTCATTCCATTCGTCCAAGTATTTATCTCGAAGTGACCTTGCAGCTGCTTTTATTGCTTTTGGGAGACCACCGCATTCTCGAGCTACCTTTCTCGCTTCATCATAGGAAATGGTAGATTCATGAAAGGACTTCCCCGACGTCTCCATGAATAACTTCAAAGAATCTCCCTCTGATAGAACATTGAGAAGGATCTGAGCATTAGCATGGCACCCCAAAAAATGGCAGACGTCGCTTTTCCTTGTGGTGAGTACAACTTTAGAATTGCACCTTTGAAGCTCATGGTGACTGGGAATTCCAATGCTCGAGAGTTCAAAATTCTCCCAGACGTCATCCAAGATTATAAGCATCCTATTTCCTCTCATGGTCCCCTCCTTCAGTGATTCTGCCAATGTGCGTTGAATCTCTTCCAAGTCAGGGCTTTTGGATATGGCAACCGGAATCACATAATCAAAAAGCCCATCTTTCCGAGCTTGTGCACCAACATGTTTGACCATCGTCGTCTTTCCAACGCCACCCACTCCATGCACCCCAAGGACAGTGACTCGATCATCTTTTAGTACCTCCATGACCTCATCCATGGCTTGCCTTGTCGCTGCAAATGTTTCAAAATTTCCGGTGGGTGCTTCAAGAACTTTCTCCCATAACTGTTTCACAATGTCGGCAATTAGTTCTTCTTCCGTCCTACAAGGAAGAAGGGGTCAAAATAATCTTCAGCCAAATAATAAATCGAGAGTGCAAGTCTTGTCATGTATGCTTACGGATAGTTGTTTAAATTCCACCCTGCGATTCCAGCCACTCCTTTCAGAGCAGCTCTCCACTGGTTCATCGTCTCAATGTCTTGTCCAGCTTCATGCTCAATGAAACCTTTTCCAAAAGGCGTCTCAATGTCTTGATTGCGTACATCAGTGGGTTCCACCTTATAAAAAATTGGGAAAATTGTGCCCTTATCCTTCTTGCATTGATAAATCTTTGTAAGTTCATTCAAACACCATGCAGAAGTAGCATAGTTCTCCGACAACACAACGACCGCAAACCTTGATTGGTCGATTGCCGTTTCGAGATTTGAAGAAATAACCGTCCCTTTTTTTAGTTGCACGTCATCCTTGAAAGTTTTGATCACTCTGGTTTTTTGCAATTCACGGTATAAATAGGCTATAAAACCCTTACGAGTGTCTTCACCCCTGAAGCTCAAAAACACATCATACTTCGGCCGAGGATCTCGTTCAGCTGATGAAGGCGGAGACGAAGAGGTGACAGCTATGTCTTTTTCGAGATGTTCTTCATTGGTGAATGTCTTAGTCACTCTGGTGTTTTGTATTTCATGACCTGAATGGGTGACAAAACCCCTTCGAGGGTCGTTTCCCCTGAAACCCAAAAACTCATCATTCTTCTGCCCAAGAGCTGGTTGAGGACTTGGTTCGGTTGAGGAAAGGGATGTTGAGGGGTGGGCTACCCCTTTTTCAAGCTGGTCTTCATCCTTGAATGTTTTACTTAGTCCTGTGTTTTGCAATTCATGGTCTGAATGGGCAACAAAACCCCTGCGAGTGTCTTCCATCCCGAAACCCGAAAGCACATCATTCTTCCACACAGGAGCTGGGTCAGGCTGGGGAGCTGGTAAGAGATGTAGATGTTTTTAGGGTGGTGGTCAAGGCCATTGTAAATTTGTAATACACCAAAATTTAGACAAATCTCAAGAACAGTTAAGAAACCAACAAAGATATTCACAGTGATGGAATGTAAACCAAAATAGTGATTTAATTGACGCTAGCAAGTGAAGAGTCATTGACGTTAGAAGGTCATGAGGTGAATTAAGGTTTCAAGGAGTCTTAAGTTTTATATAGTAGTGACTTGTGACATTTTATCTCCTATATAGGTAATGACAGTTTAGATGTTGGAAGGTCTAGTAATAACGGTTCTAGAAATAATATTTCCTAGGTGAAGCCGATATAAGTTTATCAGTTGTAACTTGTAAGTATGTAACAGTTGAGTAAGAGTTTTGTAATAGAGGTTGAAAAGGTGTTTTAAGAGTCCATATATAGCCTTATCTAGGAGCTCTGTATGTGTCCTCAAGCTGGAGACATCTCCAACAAATCACCAAAAAGAGAGAGAGCTAGAAATTAACTTACAAGTTCGGTCCATGACATCTCCTGTTGCTTCAAAATCTTCTGTCGACTCTGTAGACTGAACTAGTCTGCTCAGTCTACTGCACACAGCTTTCACAACGTCTTTGATAAGTTCTGTTTCATACCTATTTAAGGAAGAAGGGTCGAATAAGGATAAACCCAAAAGTAATGTGCAACTCTCTTGTTAAGATAATTTCATCATGCTTACTTGTAGTTATCCGAACACCATCCAGAGAGATTGGCCACCATTGATACAACATCTCTCCACCGCCTGACCTTCTCATGATTATCCCGAAATCTTTCTTCCTGTCTAATGAAGGCATCTTCAAAACTCCCCCGTTGATGTCGCACCTCAGAGGGATCCACATGATAAAAGATTGGCAGAATTCTATTTTGGCTTCCCATGCATTCAAAAATCCTTTCTAGTTCCTCCAAGCACCATGTTGAAGAAGCAAAGTTTTGTGAAAGAATAACGATGGCAAACCTCGACTCTTTTATGGCCTGTCGGAGATACAATTTCATATCCCGCCCTTTTGTATGTGGTCCGTCTTCCTTTACTATGATCAGGTTTGCTGGTTTCTTTTGCAATTCAGCTTGTAAATAGGATAGAAAACCCTCACGAGTGTCCTCACCCCTGAAATTTATAAACACATCATACTTCCAACGAGGAGCTGATTTTAGCTCAAGGAAGTGATGTACAGGTCGCCTTTTAGGTTCATCAAGGCCATTGAAAACAATTAAAAAGGAAAACATGCAAGATCTATAGAAAGAACAATAAAGAAATTAACCAATAAAAAAGAAGGCAGAGCAGAAACTACAGTAAATTCAAAACCCCCCACAACCAAGTGAATAATGGAAGAGGAAGTATTAACATTAACCGATTAGTAACTTACAAGTTCCATTCATTGCTTGTTTTGTTTCAATATCTTCCGTCGACTCAATTTCAATAGGTTTGCTGCAGACAAATTCCGCGATTTGTTGGACAACGTGTCCTTCTGGCCTGTAATGAATAAGAAGGGTCAAATGAGTCTCATGCAATTAAACCCAAATTAACTAAAGTACCCAACTCTTGTTAAGAAAGTCTCATCACTTACTCAGAACGTGCATAACTACTCCCACATACCCAGCCAGAGATGCTGCTGATTTTGTTCAAGTCGCCTCTCCATTTCATCAGCCTCTTTTTTTGATCTTTAAACCGCTCTTCATGTGCAGCGAAGGCATCTCCAAAATCACTCCCCCTCTGATGTGCGACATCAGAGGGTTCCACATGATAGAAAACTGGCAGAATTGTTTCCTTATTTTCCATGCACTGCATAATCTGTGTGAGTTCATCCAAACACAAAGGGGAAGAAGCATAATTTCGCGAGAGAACAACGATTGCAAATCTTGATTCTTGAATTGCCTCTAGCAGGATACTATGAGAAATCTCCTCTCCTCTATCCAAACCGTCGATATCCATGAATGTCTTGATTTCTCTGTTTTGCAATTCATTGTATAAATAAGAAGTAAAACCCCGCCGAGTGTCTTCACCCCTGAAACTCAAAAACACATCATACTTCCACCGAGGAGCCGATGATTCAACTGATGTAGGAAGTGATGCAGAGGCCGTTGGGGATTCCAAGGCCATTGGAAACAACCAAAAGAAAACAAACACTGTCTAGGCAAGAATGCAACAAAAGAATAAACGCAAAGAAGAAACTGGAAAATCCACAAGAAAGAGAGATCGATCACAGAAAAAAGAGAGATTGTAGGAATATGGAAGGGGGAAAGTTAAGGGAGTAATAATTTGAAGGCTACAAGAGTGTATATGTGTAATCCAAACAGTGGTAGTACGCTAAAATAAATTCTAATGAAAGACCGCGAAATTTACAAATCAATTGGCCTGGTTTGGTGTTCTGGAGTGGTAGCCCCACCTGAGAGCAACGTGAAAGTAGATTAGACAATTGATTCCAACTTACGCGTTAATCAGTACCTTATTTTGATCCATAGTGCACATGCAGTCAAAAGACCTTGAAGCCATTGACTTTATTTAGTGTTTGTTTTTTTGTCAGACTCTTTGTTTAGTGTTTATTGGTACATTGTTCCGCACCATCCTTCATTTGTTCCAATTGTTTAGCATCAAGATGACAAGATCCTAACTTAACCCTCATGTTTTTTCTTTTTGTCTTTTTGATAATGTCTGCAATAACCACCCACAATTCAGATAACTTCCCACTTTCTTTTTTCTCAAATAACTTTTTTTTTAATATAATAATTATAAAAATTTAACACATGCAGAGCATGTGAGCAGAAAACTAGTATATATATATATATATATATATATATATATATATATTTGCACGGTTTCACTAAGCCACTGTTAGAGAAAAAAACATACACTAGGATTTAAGTCCCCGCAACAAAAAAAAGGTATAGAACTCTAGCAAGTAATCTCCATTCTAAAACTCACTGCTCACTTATTCATACATTAGAAAAAGAAACAAACATAAACTAAAAGAACTGTTCCCATACTGATGAATAAAATTCTCTTTCAATCAAAAAAAAAAAAAAAATACACAACTCCAACAAGAAAAAATGTAGCATCGCCAATGCACGCAACTGTGGTACTTAACAACAGTCCTCCCTCTCAGAGTGGCAGAGTATGCCACGCAGCATAGTAGCCAAAACAGGAAGCAAACATTCTACATCTTCTCTTTCCCCGTATCCGAAGAAAGAGAGATGTCAAGAGAGGTAGAGGAAGAAGGAGTAAGATGGGTTTGTCGTCTTTGACTTGTTGCCCCGCCCCCTGCCATGGCTTTTCTTCTCCCTAGCAGCCAATATCACTTGCACCTCCACCTAGCCATCTTCCTTCCAACGCTGCTGCAGCAGGCACGCAACCCCTGCATGGTTGTTTTTACCTATTTTTGGGAAATTGGCTAGTAAACTCTTGGCGATAGATGAGGAAATTACAGTGTTTTTATCGTTGGTATCTCTAGGGGTGGGTTCGGTTAGGTACCGGAGCTGCAGGCCCAAAACTGCCTACCGTACCGGATTAGTTTGGTACATAAAATCTTCTCCCATTACCAGCCACAGAAGTCGGTATGCCAACAACTCGGTATACCGAGAGACTCAGTTGGTTGGGCCTCCAGTTTATAATTAGTTTACAATCTGGCCAGAGCCCAAGAATTGAGCCTGCTAGGCAAGGCAAGTCCAGATCTTGTAAATTCAACCCCAACCCGACACCACCACCACTGCCATCCCTCCACCACCGCCAAGTTAGACAAAGAAGCCTTGGTCCCATGGTTAGCTTTTCAAGGTCCCTTTATTTCTTAATTCTTTCTGTACATTGTCTTCTTCAGTTCTTCCCTCAGTTCTTCCCTTGTGCTTCTCTTTCTTTACCTCTCAAATATAAAAATATCTAATACAAATTGCAGTTTTATGTTTAATCAATTTGAGAATTCTTAATTTGCTAGTTTGATCATGAAATAGAGTTCCATCGAATCCAAGGCAAGACAGAAATAGGAAATTATATCCTTCATTTTGTCTTCAACTCTATTAACTGTATCTGGGTATTGGGTTTGATGGAAGCTTGAGCGGCCCTGTGAATTGGTTCTTCTAGTGGAGCTGACTGCCGCCTTTGGATGTGGGGGAAGAGAAATGAAAATTTTTTTTAAAAAGTAAATGAATCCCGACCACAAACTTAAAATGGACGTCCAGGATTGCAACATTAGGAAACACGAGGCACTAATTTATGAGGAGAGAGGATCCTTGTCCCCGGCAAAAGGGTGGGGGAAAAAGTAATGGTTTGTAACATGTGTTAATTAAATTAAACGCTCGTTTGACCTAGAGGATTGGGGTCGAAATACAGACGAAAGTTGATCAATTTTGAACCGGAAGTTTGAAATAATGTATTCTCACATCCAACGGTTGGTGTCCCAAGTTTTATTTATATTGATGGTATTGCCCTCTGAATGATGGAGATAATAAAAAAAGGGTTATAAAGGCTTATTCGATTGACCTACGAGATTGAGACCCAAGCGATGACGAAAACAACTAAAATTTTGACCATAACCATTTCTTCTTATCATGATAACATGCAACGGTTGATTTTGATAAAACATATTCCCTCCACCTTGTTGCTTACAGAAGATATATTTTTTTATACAACTAGTGAACAAGTTAGACCACATTAGTAGGCATATTAGGATTTTGTGCGATCCAAAAAATAAAAACTGAAAGTCAATAAATTTGACATTACCATATATTTATAGCATATTAATAGGTATTATGTGAAAAAATAAACCCGATTTGTTGTCATTTCGACATCAAACAAAACAGTCAACCATTTATACGCTTATACTTCCCTAAGGGAAGTTGAATCACGAAAAAATGAACTTCCTAAAAACTTTACATTGGTTGATATAGCTTATACCCACGATAGTGTGAAAGCTGACAGATTGAAAAAAGAAATTGCGAATGAGCGGTTATGAGCATATATATTAGCTTTATATGGTATTTAGGGTTTAGAGTTGACCTAGTAGATTGAGACCCAAACGACAACAAAAATAGCTAACATTTTGACCATAACCTTTTTTTTTTGTCATGATAACATCCAACAGTCGATTTTAAAAAAAAAATATTTCCTCCACCTTGTTGGTTAAAGAAGATATATTTTTAGCCAATAAGGCTTATTAACCTGATCCGCCGTCATTTCAACATCAAAAAAATATTTCCTCCACCTTGTTAACCTGATCCGCCGTCATTTCAACATCAAACAAAGCAATCAACCCTTTATACACTTATACTTCCCTAAGGAGAGCTGAACCACAAGAAAATAAACTTCCCGAAATTTTTACATTAGTTGATGCAGCTCATACCCTTGAGAGTGTGTGCATTTAGGCCATGGTATTAATTAAGCCAATAAGGCTTAAGGTTAAATTTTCAAAAAACCCTACAATTGCCCTTGGTTTATTAGTTGCTTAATATAGAGAAATTTATTCAAAGAGGGTAAAAGATTAAAAAGATAACAACAGAAACCACTTTCAATTAGTTTTCTTTTCTCCCACAAGCAGTTGGAGGAATAAAAACTGATTTGCAGTTTTCTTCTCTTACGTACGTTCTCTCTTCCTTTCAAGATTTGTTATTGGCGAGCGGAAAACAATTTCTTTTTCTTTCCCGAGCAATCTTCGCTCAAGATCGTAGACTTCAATCGATAGAAGTCTCCAACGAGAAAAATAATCGAATAGAATGAAAACATTGCCACGGGGGATGTGCATGTGACCATAGATTATGCAAAGCTCTAGGTTCTTTCGTCTAATTTATGTAGTAACCCGAGAGGGGGTCCCACAGCGCCGCGACCCCGAGCCAATGAGAAACCGACATGTCACTAACGACATCTCGATAACTCATCAACCCGAAATCACAAGGCCTTTGAGGTCCAGGTTGTTGGTTTACAAAACACTTTCTTGGATAAGTCGTTCCAGCAACCAAGCAACACATTTTCTAAAGCAGAATTTAAAATGGGCTAAGAGTTTGGGCTTGCAATCGGAGCCCAATTTGGAGAAATCTTTAGTAAAGACAAAGGGGATTACGCCAAGCCGGGCCATGTGCCTCTCCTATGCGCTTCCCGACCACATGCTCAAAACCTGCACACTGTTGTAGGGGTGAGCTTTCGTCCTCGCATGCCCAGTAGGGGCCGACCCAACCATGCTAGGTTTGAAAGATAATATACTTGAAAATATTTACTACATAATATTGTGCACGTTTATCGAAAATACTTTATAAAGAGGCAACCACAAACATTTATCTCTTTTATAAAACATATGCAGTATGTTTCACACACTTGGAGCTCCGAGATACTTACCTGCCGGCTAATATAAATCAAATCGGTGACCGACCTGGTTCGTCCTGAATTCGAGAACCGGCCAACTACTCTGTAGTACTTCTGGCTACAAGTAGCGAAAGTGTCCATTTCCTGGCCCTGAGTCTCCTATGACTGGTTCACTGTCTATACTATCTTTCCACGACAAACATAGGAGCACGGCCCCCTCCGGAGGTTCACGGTTATCGACACCGTGGGATCCCTAGGAATCTAAGCGTCTAGGTCCCATTCACTTTCAGGTCACAAGTATAAACATACAAGGGTACAGTATCTCAACATGCAAGTCTAGCCTCGGTTTTCGCAATTAGCAATTATCAGTTCTGAAAACACATGTATCTCGAGGCATCGACTAATGAACAACCAAAAACATTCTTGTAGGCAACATACTATCATAGTATAGCATTCTACATATACTGAAAAGCCTCTAACAAGGAAGGGACAGCTCACCCTACCTGGATATGGAGTGCTCGTCTACATTCGGGTTCGTTCCCGACCTTCGATCATTTGTCCAAATCCATGTGCACACGCTCGAGTCCTTTAACAAAAACTAAATCCAATAAGTACTCAATTTATAGCTCAATTGCTTAATTTCTTTACGAGTTACCAATTTAACTTGAATCGATACTTAATGG
Source organism: Rosa multiflora (assembly GCA_002564525.1). Taxonomy (NCBI): domain Eukaryota; kingdom Viridiplantae; phylum Streptophyta; class Magnoliopsida; order Rosales; family Rosaceae; genus Rosa; species Rosa multiflora. The sequence continues at coordinate 61,723 of BDJD01001139.1, read as the reverse complement.
TAACCATTCCCGAACAATTCACTTAACGTAGTAAGCTTATTCGGGAGATGGTGATCACACTTCTTTCTATGTTAAAATTTCAGTTAACCGGTATGACTTCATTTTATTTAGCTTTTAAACCTTAAGCAATTAAATAATAATTACCATTCCCGAATGATCACGTTCTTACGATAACTTTGGGATATGGCAACACTAGAGTACTCTAATCTTTAACCTTATTTCATGAATCTTAATCGACTAAATAAAATCCATTATTTTCAATAACGGTCCATTCTCATTTATCAATTTCTTTCTATGTCGCATCACATAGTAATTCTATCGAATTTACTATGGGCACCCGATACACCTTCCAACCTTTCTACACACCCACAATCATTCTCTTCACGACCATTAACATAACAAAATGTCTTAGCAAACCTTAACCAAAACATTTACTCATAGAACCAAAAACAATCTTAAACCACCATTTCCAGTCCAATGTAGTATTCTCACAACGACAGATTCACAGTAAGTATAGTCAACATTCAATCAACCAAATCTCCAATTCAAGGTTATAACACCAGGTTATTAACTCATCCAAACAGTCGAAAAGTACCAAAGCACATAACTTCGATTTTTACCTTCAGTGGTACAATTTGCAGGAGCAATGCTACTGACAAAGAACACAGCAACCAGGAGCCTCCCACTTTTCTCGATTATTTCCCAACCTTGCCAAATCTGTGTTCAACACCACTGAGCCTCAATCCACATTCCAGTACTAAAACCGAGTTGAAAGATAAACCAGAACAGGTCACGGAAACAGAACCTCGGTGGAGGCCGAGTGTTCCTAAACGCAGCTTCTTCAAAAACTTGGTCGAACTCAAAGATTGTATACCAGCATGTAGAGGACAAAGAATGGGTCGTCTTCCATGTAGCAAGCAATCCTAGAAGTGCCGGAAAGAGTCGTCGGCGTCGGAGACAGCGATTGAACCAAGATGAACCCAGAAACGAAATTGTCAAAACTTGGTCAAATCGAAAATCTAATTATACTAAAACGTAGAA